>JADNRX010000541.1:0-34484 GCA_015501595.1 Hymenopellis radicata | reverse complement strand
GCACGCAGGATCCCCTCGAAGAAATCGCGCGCGTAATGGAAAAGATTGCAGATTTCGAAGATTCTGACAGTGTCAATGAAGGTCACCCTCCTTCCGCGTGTCTCGTGATAGATGCATGGCCTACGCCTCAGCCTTTATTCGGACATCATTGATATGACGGAAAGCCGTCTTGTTTTCCAACGTCATCCATCCACCGAATTCTTCACACTTCTGTTTCACGATTGATAAACAATCTGACCCGGATATAGCCAACGCCGCTTGGACTACCCACTCTTGTTCCATCCTACAGTCACGTTGTAACGTCATGGCGCTTTGCTACGGTCTTGCCATGACCAAAGAGCATATCGTCTCTTCATTATGACAAATGGATGCAAACGCTTGGTCCACTATGGGCGATAGGATGGGGTGGCGGCTGGATGGGAGAGCATATAATCGGGGCCTATGTTTCCGGTCTCGCGCTACCTTCGGTGGCTTCATCTCGACAAGACTTTATCGACCACCTTCACGAGCCCGACAACCTTGCCATCGCACAGTGCGTCCTCGTTGCAGACCCCGAAAAGCTACGGTCATTAACGAAATTAAATCCGACGCACCCGTCTTGGGAGAGATGTCGAGCTATCATGGCAGCGATCCTAGCCTGGAATCAAAGTCCCAATCGTGAAACCGCCAAGTTTCCCACTGACTTGGTTGATGGAAAGGTTGTTGAGTGTTCAGATCAGTCTATACCTATGACAGAACATTTGCGTAAAAGGTTTACAGGTGAGAAGGCGAAAGAGAACCTTGACAAGACTATCAGATCCTGAATTCAAGCCTACCTAAACCAAAAGGTTCATTCGAGGTTTCCGCGTGTTTCCGGGACACGTTTGACTTGACTTGTCTAGGTTCAAGTGGAATACAACGCGTATACTCATGTAGTCAACGCTGGAAACTCGAAGTGGGACCATAGGCGGTCCGGATCGTTGAATGGCGCAAGCACCACGAATTAGGACAAACAGCAGATACATTTTGATACAACACATAACTTCGATGATCTTCTTACTACGTTTGAATCCCCAAGTCGATACGATTCTTCCGGCGTGATATGTCTTTCATATTGGCTACGTACTTTAGCACTGCGTGTTGGCGTAAACTTGAGTGGAGAAGCACTACGCAGATTAGAATGGATAGAGTCGAATACAGGATTCACATACGTTGTAGTTATCGGCATTGACGCGCTTGTTAGCCGTGGACAGCGCCTGGTCAGCGGCGCAGCCGTAAGTAACGTCGTCAGTGTCAGAAACCGCGTGCGTAAGCTATCAGGTGATGAATAACTGATTGTCTACAAATACAGCGCGTACCTCGTGAAGAGTCGTTCCACCACGAACGTTTCGGCTGGCGACAGTGGTGCCGGAGCAGAGGCTGGTCGAGGGAACCTCGTCGAAGAAGATGCTGCAGTAGTAGATCTAAGAGAACGTTAGTACATGTTACATTCTTGCACACCGGTAGATAGTTACGTTCGTGGTAGCGATGACTGTGTAGGCAATAACACCGCCAGTGCAGACACCATAGGTATCCGTGCAGCTCAAACTTGGGAGACGTCAGACTCACACAAACATGAAATGCGGTAATACTCACGTGCGAGACGACGACGCTTCATTAGCGACTGCGTTGAAAACACCGCGAATGGTGGATTGAGTATTGGTACTCCAGTAAGCAGTGTAGAGCGAATTGGCGCCGTTGCTGGAAATGTAGGACGAAGCTCCAGATGCCAAAGCCTTGGCTTCGGTGTAGCTGCAGAACACTAAACAATCGCCGTAATACTAATAGCAAAGCGAAACACATGCCTAGCATCGATGAAGCTCTTGCGGGAAGTGTTCGTGCAGATGTCGACAGCACGCTTATTGCGCTCGTGAAGTTCACGCTTCGTCAAGTCACCGGAGACGAAAACGTTGATGGAGTTGGCGCTGGCCTCAACGCGATCCATCTGGATTTCGCTGACGATGCTTGCCTCCGGGGTCGCAACACGGAAGTTCGTGACGGGTTCGAAAGTGAAAATGCCTTCACCAGCGGAGCTGAAGTCGAACAAAGAAGACACTAATCACCGCGTCAACACTTGCACGCGCGTATTTGAAGAACATGTGCTTTACCATCATGCTCGACGGTGACAGTCTCGCCTGCCGCGATGAATGCATACGCAGAGTCATCAGCGTCCTCCAAAGACACCGAGATCTACGTGAATGAATAAGATTGGCAACCTACAAAATGTCTAGGAACAGATTTTTTACCTTGACACCGGTAAAGGCACAGCTTCGCCGTCTTTGGTGACGGTGAACGATCTGGTCGGGAGCAAGTCATCCAAAATGGTGGCATACTTCAAGACTTTCGCGTCTTGTTCCCGTGTTGGTAATGGTGGCCGTAAATTTGAGGTCAGCGATAGAGCTGACGTTCGTGGCGGGTCCAGACAAGGACACGGTCAAACCGTCGAATCGCTTCAACGGACTAGCGAAGGCGGCGGCGGCGAAACCAAGGACGACGAAGGAGGCGAACATAATGCGCAAGAGAAGGAGAGACCTTGCAGTTCATCGGGTACCGCACGCTGCGTTAAATACTCATTCCTTATCGCTGACTGTTCTGGTCACCTCGTGAAAAGAAGCAGGAACTTTGAACGAGGAGGAGTGGAACGCATGATTAGCGAGACCAAGATTGTTGGGCCACGGAACAAGGATGGAAAAATTATTCGCAATTCATGATGTCTCTCAATCACGAAATGCAAACGAAATGTATGCACTTTGAACAGCTTTGAAACGCTCCTGGAATAGGACAGACCCTTCCAAGGCGTAGGCCTGCTGCGTGATGGTCACCTCCGAAATACTGCACCTAATAGTCTTCGAAAACCTAAGGATCAGCGAAAACAGACGTGAAGGCCGTAAAAGCTTGGCTTACTTGGCATCTAAATGTCCACGTCTTATTCCATGAGGGACTATATTGTTAAAATCAGTGCCTAACTTTGACAGAGCTGTGTCCGCATGCCTTTGCTCTTTTGACCGAAATTGTGAGTTCTGGAACAACACCGGGGAACTCGGCGTGAAAAGGGAACACGACATGTAGAACGACGCGGATATCTGGACGCTATATGCTCTGATGCGGTTGGACGTCTTCACGGAGAACATCCCATTCTCTCTAGCATAGAGGCGTGGGGCGACAGAGGAGTCACTGAGTTATGAATCCGCGTGTAGGTGGGGGCCTCAAGATACTAAGTGCACATCATATCATATCATGGGCACAAGCCTTCGAGTCTAGGTTTAAGTGTCCATAAGCAACGCGGCTCCGAAGGACTACTATATCTTACCGGAAATATATTCTTTGCCAGAATCAGTGTGATGTCTCTTGGCGGACAGTCCAGGTGGAAGCCTTCGATCAACGTTGAGCATGCTGATAGTTTTCCACTCGGTCTACAGCAAGGTTGGTCATGAGTGAGCGAATTCTACGACAATGGGGACACTCACCTGGAAGTGCATCACGCTGGATAGGCTCCGGGCCGCGAGCAATGCAATGCAGACGCATGGAAAGTCGAGAGATAACTGCCCGTGGCGAAAGGCGCCGCCTTCAGGTCGGAACGTCGCTTTAGACAAAGCTGGAGCTTAGATGCGTACGGCGGTCATAGAAAGCATTGAGAGCGACACGTCCTTCCATGTGAATGTCGTAGTACAAGAGAAAGCGCCGATTTGAACATTTGAAAATCGACCGACGCGTCATGTGATCTGATTTTCTCTTCCTCGCTTCCATGCCCGCCCACAAGGTACAGACACACCCTATGTGAAAGATAATAGAGAATTCGTTGCAGAGATCTTGAGAGCGTTATGAGGATGATGATACATGTCAAAGTCGCGATCATCACTGACCACGTTTCTCTTTCCTTTTACGGCCATGTCATGGAATAGCAATGCAACTGCGCGAGTGGTATCATTCTATTCCTTCTAAGTATATGTGCGTATATTGTGTTACAACATTCCTTTATCCAACTGAAGCATATATCAAACAGCAAATGAAACGAAAAAAGGCCAACGATTACTGAATAGGAAGCTCTGTTTGTACCTGCCATTCCTCGACGGTTTCCCTCACGAGCGCTTTCCTGGGCACAGACGCGACGTGATCAAGGGTAGTGTCAAAGCTACCCAGGCTCTCGTCGCTCTCGCTGAGCTCCCCTTCAAGCAACTCCGGCGTCCCGATGCTTAGACTTCCTTCTACACTCGAGTGTTGTCTAAAATTGCCTCCCATAAGCTGTTCAGCCCATCAATTCCCCTCCGTCCGTGGCGCCATGTACATCCTTCGTCTTCCTCCAACAGACTCTTGTTGAAGACCTCCAGACTCCACCAGCCGGCGTACCCAGTTGCTTGAACAAGTTTCGTCATCTGAACAACTGGTAGGAACCCAAGATATCCACTCGGCGGATTGGGTTCGTCCAGGGATACGTTTTGTATGGAGGGCTCTTCCTCACATGGTTCACATGGAAGACGCGCGATGCACGCGACCATGTCATCCTGCGGGGTGCGTCGGGGCCATCAGAGACGGGTTGCGCAGGTCTGACGGCGTCAGCGAGCTGATATATGAAGATCTTGTCGCCGGGGATAGTTCGAGAGAGCTTCTCCAAGTTCTCCACCATCCCAGCAAGAGTCTGTCCTACTCGAATTGACGACGCTGTCCCAGGATCGGCGTATTGGTTTCCACTATATAAATGTGAGTACAGCTACTCATCAACACGAGAACATGAAACCCACAGCGAATTAAAGGAATCCAAGATGATACCAACATTGGGCAGATCCACCTGGCGAACGACCTCCCAAACCTGTTCCCAGTTGTCGATCACCGTACCCCACGCCAAAGGCTCGTACCCGATCCTGACATTGTACCCCGCCGCCAGGTTCCCGAGACACGTGAACGCATGGACCTGCGCCTCGAGGTACATCTCGAATGTATAGTCGTCCGTGATAGGCCTGCCCGGCACGTAGTTGGAGCAGACCAGGACAAGATCGCATTGGAAGTGCTCCATGAGCTTCAGCCATCTCTCGATGCCGTCCAATCCAGCCTGCAGCTCCTCCTCCGACCTGAAGTTCTCAAAGTTCCTGATAGGCTGCAATAGCGGGAGGGAGAGCCCAAGGCCATCCGCCATGGCGGCGATCGCCTTTGCGCATTCGCGTTCGAGTGCCTCAGTGGATAGGGACGCCAAAGTAAATGATTTGGGGAAAAGCCGTCGGTGGGAGCCATTGCGTACTTCGTCGACGAAGGCTTCAAAGTCGGGAATGAATATCTCCAAGCCGTCGTATCCGAGGCTCGCGGCGACTTCGACTTTGGTTGGGAGAGAGTGGTACAGACACGAGCCTAGGGACAAGCTCGCGATCGCGAAGTTTGGTTTGGACATGCTTCTTCGAGTTGCTGTTGTGAGGAAAGGGTCATGTTGTTTTGTGGACTGGCTTTTGAGGAAACGGAAGGTGCTTGTTCCAGGGAAGTGTGATCGAGGATTATGTGTTTTCCGCCGACTCGCGATCGGCTCTGAGTGGCAAAGCTGCGACCTTGGGTGGCTCGTTAGTGGATGATACACTAACATGGCGTAGACATGTCTCCGAGGATGGATTACCGACCAGTGAGACGCGTTTCTGGTTTGGCAGATTGCGACGAAGTGGATCTCTTAGTGGGGTAACGGTGATTGGAAGACCGGAACTAGATGTGTACGCGAATGATGCCCATATCAGCACCACCGAGCTCGACAAGCTTGAGCATGATCTGCCACTCACACGGATCTTGAACGTTATCATATCATTTGCGCGATATTAACATCACGACCTCACTCTTACGGGACCGGACCGGTGTCTTCCGGCGCATGATCCGCCCTTCAGGCTTTCACTCGACTCTATCTATGACCCAGTGTACGGCAGGTACGCCACCACCTAGAATGTTCTCATGCGCGTTCAGACCTTCTAGATCCAACGTGGATGAAACTGAAGTAGAGTGGGTCGATAACATAATCCCGCCCAATACAACGTTAGCGTCCCCATCTCAGCCGTCTGAAACGTCACCTTTTCATAGGTTAGAAGGCAATCGGACTTAGAGATGTAGGTGCAATGCGTACAATTCTCTTTCTTGTGAAGTAGTTTTGAAATTCAATGTAAGACTCAAGTAACGCCACACATTGAGTAAGGACAATCATGCATGTCACTATAACTTTAAGGACAGCCAATCTTTCATTCGCATCAGGGAGCCTATCCGTGCCCCTCGATGCCCGTTACTGGGGTGAGATTCATGTCCCTTTCTCGCCCTGCCTTTTGATTCAAATTGTGCAAGCTTTCAACCTCAGATCCGAGCCCATGGCATCAGCATCGAAAACGGTGTGACATCCAATCAAGGATAGATGTATGTACAATTACACTGCACACAATAAACTAACTAGATAAATAAGATAGTAGATGCAAAATCAACGAAAGTGCTATGACGCAGGATCCTGGCTTGACGAAACCCCGTCCAACCCAAGACCCATCAAGCTCTTCCCCCAGAGCTTCTCGTCCCACTCGCCATCCCACATCCCCGTCCCCACGTCCGGCAACCACGCCGTGTTCAGACTCGGATCGAAATAGTCCGCCGGCAACAGCAGCGGGCTCAAGTTCATATCCACCAGTGGGAACAAGCCCTCTGTCGTCGGGGGAGGAAACATTAATGCGGCGTTGGCACTGGCACTCGTCGGCTGTTCCCGTTGTCGTGGCGGAGGATGATCGTCCCCGTCCCGTTTACGCTTCACCTCGCCTGGAACGGACGGCCTTAACCCTTCCACCTCCATTAACCGGTCCAGCGTCCGCCAACAGCGCCGCGCAAGCTCCCAAGTACCCCCGATGGTCTTGAGCGCCTCTAAGCAGTGCAGCAAATGTAGCTGCGTTTGCAGCGCGGCCGTCGTCGAGTGGGATTCAGCCTTTTCTTTGTATTTGTACCCGGATAGATGGGCAATCGCTGTTGTGAAAATGAGGTAAATCATACTCGGACTAGACACTGCGAGCGAGGAAGGAGAGGCGTCGGCATTACGATACTTTTCTAGCAGCATGTTGAACGTTGACGCCGCGTCGAGAAATACGCCGACGTTGCTCTTATCCTTGTAACTGTAAATAAGGATCAGTTGGAAGGGGCTTGCAACAATTCCTAGACTTACAAAGGGCGATAAAGCAGTATGACGGCGACGTGATAGAACATGTTGATTTCGAGGACTTTCTGCTCCGGCTGGTGCCCAAGGATATCCGAAACTGCATCGGTAAAGTCTGTTGCCACGAGTCCAGCTCTTGCTTCAGCGTGGCTAACGCGGTCGGAGCTGATGGTGTAAACCCAAAGTACAAATGCAGATTAATCCGGGATACAATATGACACAGATTGTACGTGTGGGCGAAGAGCGACTGTGATTGCGGCGAGGGCAGCACCGGAGGAGAGCGTAAGCTGTCGGCCACGGCTGGCGGCTTTCCAGTTGCAATGATAACAGCAGATCCAGGAGTAGACATACACCCCAAACGCTTTGTCGCACCTGGATCTCCTCCGGCTTAAGCGCGACTTGGACGGTGGCGGCATATGAAGATCGAGCTCCTGCCCCATCCGAATGGCCGTCCCAATCAAAAGCCAGGCCTGGCTCTCATTTCTCTCCATGATCTCTGAGCGCCAAAAACACGAGCGCTGTATCGTCTCGAGACGCGTCTCTTTACGAACAACGGCACCAAGTCCAGTACGCGCCTGCTCATACCACAAATCAGCAGCTATCTTTCCTGGATCGCCTCCAAACATACTCAGATTGGCTGCATCGAGGGAAGGAGAGAGCCGTCCGCTATAACTGCACAAAGGCTAGTATTAGACATGACATCGACTCTGAAACGCTGGGCCTGTCAGATTGGCTCTAGTAGCCGGCGCGGGAGGAGAAGTGGATATGACGGGTGGACGTGCTGATTAGTACACATCTAGAAGGCCGGACAAAACGTGGGGTGGAGGGAGATCGCCTTGGTCGACTGGGGGTAAGATATCATTTCGCTGTGACGGGGATATGGCATCGAGATCGGCCGCACGCCAGTAGCTGCCTGTGTAGACACCACTACCATGGTCGTCTCCGACTGCCATTTCGACGTCCACATCGGGCGAGTTGTTAAAAGTAATTGGGACTGGTGGGGGTATGCTGTGGTATGCGCTGGTTGACGTGGAGGCGAGGTTTGTGGATGGAAAGCCGAAGTCAAGGCTGTTACGGGAAATGACGAAGTTCTGCTCCTTGACGACCGGAATAGGCGTTGGGTGCGTTCGAACGACTCACGGGGAAGAGAATACGAGGGAGACGGGGGGATGGCAAAGGATACGCTTGGCGATGCCCATGATGTACTTTCTCTAGGCATGGTGTTCGTCGGCGAGGGCGTATTATGTATGACTGCTGAAGAGGTGCCATTGCCGTTGGATTTCGTATTTATTGGGGGAGGCAGGAGTGGTTTCGCGAAGGTTTCCTGCTCGGTACGTTGTGGAAATGGGGCAAAGTTGTTGGTGAGATCGTCTAGAATTCTGGCTGCCTGTGATCCTGTCCATAGGACCTTGTAGCCGTCCCAAACGTCTTGGGTGCAGTTCTTGGCCTCTGTCTGCAGGATTTGGACACAGTCAAGGGTCAGATCTGGCAGCGATTTCCGGCTAGATTTGGAGATACAGAGTTCCTAGCAGCGTCTCGAGCAGTTGTAACCCTCGTTTCCGTGTAGCGCAGGTAGCCTGAGGGTGGTCCGCGGCGGCGAGGCTCACGCGAGTATGAGCATTCCACCTTGGTCTCCGTACAGAATAAGCATGGGTCCAGACCGTCGCACTATGTCGACAATGTCGGCATCGGAGACGGGACTGGGCGAGGCTCAGCGTACCTTTTTGCGCTTTAAGCGACATGTGTTGCAGGCTGGACATTGTGAGCAATCAGACGAGCAGTATCAGAGACACGCCACACCTCGCGAGACCTTTTTGTTCGTCTTTTCTGGCGCTGACGGCGGGTTCATCTTACCCCGCAGTCCTTGGGGTAACAAACGAGGGGAAGGCCCGGATACGAGTTGTTCCTCCTGATCCTCCCACGTGTCAGCAGCCAATGATGATTTCCACATTCGGTGGCGCTCCATGCTCCGACGCACCATATATAGTTCATCTTTGGCCGAGAAAGCTAGGGTTAGGGCTTTCAATTTCAAATTTAGACTGAGCTTGCTGCTGTCGCTCGCTTCCACGTTGTTCGCTGAGCTCAATCTATACACACCAAAAGAAGCGAGATATGTCGTGGACAAGTAAAATTACAGTAAGGACGAGGTACAAATGCACATTTTCCCACCCCGACCGAAAGCTTCGCAATTCATGCACGCGACGGCACCTGAACTTCATGCGGGTGTTAAAACTTAAAGGTACATCAGCGTATTATCGTCACACAAGGACTTGTCTCTCGAAGAATTTGTCCGAGAAAGTGTCTGCCAGAACCGTTCTCACTTCCAGTAGAAATCGGGCAATCGAAGAAGCAACAGTCGTAGATAAGCCGTGAAAGAAGATGGTTGCCATTTACGCACATCTCTTATCAATTCTGCTACGTCAAAACTCAAAACCAAGTGACAACGCAGAGAAAGACCATCTGTGAATTTGTCTTAGAAACTCATCAAAGACTACTGATGGACCTACTTACCAGTACGAACACGACAATCAATAACATCGAAAGTTGTGGATCGACCGACAATTATGGCATTAGATCCGGCTGCACCTTTGAAATATCTGCGCCACGTTGTAGCGTCCGACGCAGTCTCGTCACAATAGTGTCCCCGCAGATGCAGTTTGTTCTGCTCGACGCTTTGGTGCCCCAAGATTTGGGTCATATGGCTACCAAACACGTACGCGCGTTCTACGATGCGAGTAGTAAAGTAGTCACGGAGCTGTGTGGTTGGACTGTACAGATAATACGGTCCTTTAGAGAGTACAGCGCCACTCGGTAGTTAATATTGGCCTGCATGCGTCGGAGATCCGAGAACACAGCGTCAAGAAAGTCCACGAAGAGCAAGTTAACTTTCAACAGACATGATCATTCCAGACTATAGGTGTTTTTCTCCAACTGAAGAACTGACATCAATCCTTGCAACATTCGGATCCTTGAAACCCTTACCTCTACCTCCAACTCCCTTCGCACCATATACTCCATATCGGCTTTGATCAGCAAGTGATTATCGTCCAGGTCATCAATAATGAAGAACTGCTTTTCATTCATGGCAAGCAGAATTTGTTTGACCGCTGCATCGCTGTTTTTGACGCGTCAAATGGGGTGAAGAAGGTAACACAAGTAGGCCAACCAGGTTAACAGTACTCCTGAGGATTATCAGTTAGCATATAGGCGCAATTTAGCGAGTAAAGGTGCACCTTTTGTTGCTCTCATGGTGTCGAGAACCAAGTCAAGTTTGCCGCAATTGCCGTAGAGGTAGTGATCGTTATGTCATCAGCGGAACAATTGATCTCCGCAATATAAACCCCCACCATGCCATTTCATACCGTTCTCAAAGACGTCGACGACAACGACGAGAGGCCCTTGCACGACGACGACGACTGCTATGCCGACATCCAGACTTGTGCCTGGTCGATATCCCGCCCCGGGATCTTCCCAGATCGCAGATGCCATCCGCGAGCGACGGGGAGCTCGCGGCCTCACACCGCTGGATGGCACGCTGCTACACGTTCCGCCTGTTGCCCAAGGCTGGAACTCGCTCTTGGGCGCGATTCGCACCAAGGGGAACCTTCCCGGCGACGTTCGTGAACTTATGGTGCGATAGCCCTCCTTCCCAACTGATATGTCCTGAACAGATTAACAGATCCTCCGTGTCGCAGCACACAATCACGCAACCTTCGAATGGATTCATCACGAGCATGTTGGGCGCGATGCTGGTCTGACGACGGCCCAGCTCCTGGTTGTTCGAGATACGTCTAGTCTGCCAAAGGACACTGGAGTGTTCTCTGCATTGCAACTGAGTGCGTTGACTTTTGCGCACGAGAGTACGACGGCTGTCAAGGTTTCCAAGGCCACTACGCAGGCGCTGAAGGCTGAGCTGCAGAATAACGAAGATTTGTTGGTTGAGGCTGCGGCAGTTGTTGCGACTTATAATATGGTTTCGCGCTTTCTAATCTCCCTTGATGTTGCTGGCATGAGCGACGAGGTCGTCCCATGGCCTGCTGATGTTCAAGAGGCATGTCCTCAAACTCTCGTTTATTAACGCTGTTAACTGTACTGTAGCATAAAGTTCCGTTACCCGACTCGCCTGAACACTACATCTATGCTCAGAGCTACACCGTCTCGCCTAACGCTCCTTGGCTCGTATTCTGTAACTCCCTTCTCACCGACACTACCATGTGGTCCTTCCTTCTTCCTTATCTCCTGGCGCCTCCCAGATCTTTTAATATCCTTCTCCATGATCAACGTGGACACGGCAAGTCGAAATCACCCTCCTCACCGCCGTGTACGATACCACTTCTTGCTCAGGACGTAGCACTTGTCTTGAAAGCGCTGTCGATTCCAAAGGTGCACGCAGTGATTGGCGTCTCCCAAGGCGGGGCCACGGCCCTCAGTTTTGGAACCCAATTCCCCGCTCTCACGGATAATGTCGTCGCGTGTGATACCTCCCCGAAGACGCCTGCAGGAAACAAGGAGGCGTGGGAGAGCCGAATTGCGGTGGCAAAGGAAAAGGGTATGAAGGGGCTGGCAGATATCACTGCGCCGCGATGGTTTCCGGATGGGAGCCCTCTGACAAAGCCGAGGAGGGAGGCTGTGGATGCAATGATTGAGAGTACGAGTATCGAGGGATTTGCAATTGGTGCGAATGCGTTGATGGGGTATGATTTGTATGAGGATGGTTTGGAGGCGTGTACGGTTAGGACGTTATTGGTGGCGGGTGAGCTGGATGGTGGTGGGAATGTGGCGCAGGGGCTGAGAACGCTGAAGGAGAGATGGACAGCGGGCAATGTGGACTTTGAGGCAATCCCGGGCGCGGGTCACTTGCCGATGGTGGATGCGACTGACAAGTTCTGGGAGGTGTTGAAAGGCTTTTTAGTATGAGGGCAGTATTCCAGTAAATTTAATGTATAAGTATACAACAGAAACTAACAGAGTGAGTAAGATACGTGGATACCCGTTCCCTTGTACTCAAAAACTACCTCACGCCACATTCGGGCCTCCTATTAATAAGGCACGTTTCTCTCCTTTGTGTATTCTCTGCGATTTTTGGCGTAGTAATCCTCGACAATTACACTAGCAGGATTAGTTAACATTGAATTTGAAGGTATGTGGTCTACACTAGCCATATCTGCTGATATTCGGTGTACTTAGTCCGTACGTTTTCGCCGTCGATGCCTACACATCCTCAAAGTTCGTAGGCTCGGCCTTGCACGTAACGTGATAGAAAGCAGTAGCTTTTTTTACCATTGGGTTTTTGAAGGTTTTTGACGCAGCCGTACTTGACCACCAAGCTGATACATTGTTTGGGTTGACTGCTCGCAGTGCGCTGCTGTTAGAGCGGCGGACTGCAAGGAACATCATTTGCTGGCGCGCCCTCGCTGTTACTCTTAGGCACCGTTCGACATCCGTCTCGCGCGGGCACCATCATCAGAGCAGAATTTCGGGCCGTAGCCATTGTCGCGGTGACGGGCTCAGTAGTACTGAACTCTCATTGTTGGGCTCGGGTATCTTACACATGTGTCGTCGTGTACTTTGACCATACTGCAAATGGACCGATCCGGTAATCCGGAGGTGAGCGCTCGGCGCGCGCGCGGGGTTGTGCGCTTACCTATTTGGGTCACACCCGTCTCTTCTCATGCCACCATGAACAAACACCTCAACAAAACTTCTCGACCTAATGCAACTGGTTTACTTATACGTTGCTCATAGCCGAACTACGGGTCTATGATACGGTATTTCTCTTTGATGTTTTTACTTAAGACGAAGGCTGACTTTACGACACTGATAGTGATTACTAGTAAACGTCTGATTGGGCGCCTATTCAAAGACGACTCGCCCGATTTATCCCAATGCGAGTCCCACGAGCTGTGCAACGCGGTTTCTTAGCTTCCACATCGTCACTACTTGTCCCCGGACTTCATTGCTGCCATGGCTTCCTCAGCCCGCACAGTGAAGCTGAACAAGTACTTGGAAACCGTTTTGAGCGGTAAAGAGACCGTTTTGAACGCTGTACAGAGCAAGCAATTCATCGATGCCATCTGTGCACAGCAATCTCCCACCGTTTGTATCGACAGACTTTTCGCTGCTGGTAACCGTGGTTTGGGTGCTATTCAGGCAGCCCTACGCACCGACCTATCCCTCGCTTTCTTGGATGGGCACGCGAGTGACCTGCTCGCGTATCTCCAGGCGCCCGAGATCAAGTCCATCAGCGGTGGCTCATACCTTCATAAAACTTTGAAAGCGATCGTTGAAGAGCCATTCTTTTGGAACGCCCTCATCGGCGCATTCAAGGACAAGCATCTCGCGCCGCGGGCCCAGAAATGCTTCGGCTGGGTCCTTCTGCAGCTCCTACTCATACCCAGCGATGCCGTCTCTCCCCATCTGTCGTTAGCCGAGGAGGTGGAACCGCTCCTCCTCTCTTCCCGGCATCTAGACATCCGCGAGATTGGGTCACGGATCCAAAACACCATTGCCATCCTATCAGCTCCCCCCATTGCTGCTACACAAGAAGCATACCCTCCGGGGGCCGCCACGACAATGATTTTGCCGATTTCCGAAAAATTTCGGTTCTTCCCACTGCCCAGGAAGTGGCGTCGACGGCCGCCCCGTTTCTTCGTACGAGTGACGTTATTGATGATCCTTCGACGGAGAATCTGCGGGAGGCGATATACCTTGACAATCAGTTCCGGCTGATTCGGGAGGACATGATCAGCGAGCTAAGGGATGAGGTGCAGATCGCGTTAGGAAAGCAGAAGGGGAAGAAGCATAGAGGTTTCAACGTGAAGGGCATGCAGCTTGTCGGTGTGGACATGGGCCCTCCTGAACGCAGGACGCAATGGGGATTGATATTCGAGTTTCTAGAAGACTTGCCGCAGCTGAAGGGGCTCAGTGCCGAATCACGGAAGGCATTCTTTGCGAAGAAGGATGGGAGTAAGATGTTCAAGGACCAGTCGCTAACCTGCCTCTTGATAGATGGCGAGGTAGTCGCATTCCCATCCATCCGTCGAGACGAAAGTCTCCTCTCCCAGGAACCACCCCAGATCATCCTTACACTGGGGCACAAGCATCCGTCAAATTCATGCTTTTAAAGGCGAAGAGTACAAATAACTTCCAGCTCTTGCATATGAATACGGCTCTGTTTTCTTTTGAGCCGATTCTCCTCACCTTGAAGCGCATGAAAGAATTGCCCCTAGTGGAGGAGGTTCTCTTTTGGAAGGATGGAAAAGACGTCGGCATGCTTTCCAACCCGCCTTTATTGAGGTCGCGAATTTCGAAACTTTCTGCCAATCCGGGACTAGACGTGGGTGCACTGCTTGGCCTTCAAAAGAGCATTATTCTGGACAAGGCCCAAGCCAAGTCCCTGCTTTCCGGTCTGACTCAGAAGTTGTCCATTATCCAAGGACCTCCTGGTATGAAATCTACATGGACCGGTCGTGACGTCTTCTAATGCGTTCGGACGTTTTAGGTACCGGAAAGTCCTTCATCGGGGCATTATTGGCCAAGTTCATATGCGACTTTTCCGACCAAATCATTCTTGTCGTTTGCTACACCAATCACGCGCTGGATCAATTTCTGGAAGAGCTTCTCGATGTCGGCATTCCCGAACATGAAATGGTTCGATTGGGTGGAAAGTCGACTTCCCGCACTGAACCAATGCTCCTTCGTCATCAGGCGCGCTCACATCAGTTCAGTAGAGGCGATAATACGCTCATTGACCAGGCCAAACGTGACGCAGGAACCCGTGCTGATGCCCTCGAGCATTTGTTCGATCAGTTCCTTTCCTCTTCTCTTCGGAACGAAGACTTGTGGACGCACCTGGAGTTTGAAGAGCGGGATTATTTTGAAGCATTCCAAATCCCCAAATCTGATGATGGGATGCGGCGTGTTGGGAAGAAAGGCAAGGAGGTGGACAAATACGATCTTCTCAAACGGTGGCGGGCTGGAGGGAATGCCGGCGCATTCTCGAATGAACCGAACGTACTCGCGGCACAGACTATTTGGCGTCTTCCAAAGGACGAACGAAAGGCTTTGGAGGAGAGGTGGACGCAGGAGATAATCATGGGGCAAGTTGATCTGGTTTACGATGGAGCACAAAGATACGACGAGACGCAGGATGAATTGGCGGCGAAGTTTAGGGAGCGCAACATTGCTTTGTTACGGGAGAAAAGGATCATTGGTTGTACGACAACAGCGGCAGCGAAGTACGCGAGTGACATCCAAGAGGCGGGTCCACAAGTCGTCTTGGTAGAGGAGGCGGGCGAGATTTTGGAGAGTCATGTTATCACCGCCCTAGGTCCGTCGACTAGGCAGTTGATTCTTATTGGCGATCACAAGTGCGACCTCGTTTTCGCTTATGTTTGTGTGCTGACGGTATTTAAAGGCAGCTTCGCCCAAAGGTAAACAATTATAACCTGACAGTCGAGAAGGGGGACGGTTATGATCTCAACCGTTCTTTGTTTGAGCGGCTCGTCATCAAAGGTTATCCTCATCATGCCCTCGTCGCCCAACATCGGATGCGTCCAGAGATTTCTGCTCTCATTCGTGCCCTCACTTATCCTGATCTCGTGGATGCTCCGAAGACGAAAAACCGTGACGATATTCAAGGCTTACAGGACAATATCATCTTCATTAATCACGCCCATCCTGAGGATAACAACGCTGCCATCGCCGACAAGCGGGACCTCGGAGCGAAGTCTTCGAAGCAGAATACGTTCGAAGCTCAGATGGTCCTCAGGGTGGTGCGGTACCTTGCTCAACAAGGTTACGGTACCCGCGACATCGTCGTTTTGACTCCGTATCTGGGTCAACTACAGACGCTGAGAGAACAGCTACAGGGCGAAACTGATCCGGTACTGAACGACCTGGATTCTTTTGAACTCATACGGGCCGGTTTGTTACAGCCGGGGGCTGCTAGAGCTGGTAAGAATCCGCTCAGGCTGGCAACGATCGGTAAGTATGATTCTTGTTGAAGCTGCATTTTTGTTTAGTAACTGTGATGCAGATAATTACCAGGGCGAGGAGAGCGATATCATCGTTGTCTCTCTAACACGCAGCAATGCTGCTAACGATATCGGCTTCATGTTTTCGCCTGAACGAGTCAACGTGTTGCTTTCTCGCGCTCGGAATGGGTTGATCATGATCGGCAACTCGCATACCTTCACCCACGCACGTAAAGGTCGCGAACTCTGGACAAAGCTCATCACGATGCTCAAACATGACGGCCATATTTACGATGGTCTACCCGTGATGTGTCAACAACATCCCGACCGTGTCGCGATCATCAAAACTATCGCCCAGTTTGACGATGAATGTCCAGATGGAGGTTGTTCAGAGTCCTGGTCTGTACGAATCCGCCTCTTCAATTCTGTCGTGACTAACGAGTAATTAAAGCGGGGTGAAACTGAATTGTGGGCTTCATGTCTGCCCGTCCAAATGTCACCGACTGCAGGATCACTCCAAAATGCCATGTCCGGTTACCGTTCCTGGTCGATGTGTCAAGGGCCATGATCAGTCGAGGAAGTGTAGTGAGCTGGTTCCCAAAAGCTGCCGGAAGTGTGTTAGGCAAGCGAAGGAGGAAGCAGACAGGCAGGCGAAGGAGCTGGCGCTCCAAAGAAAGAGAGACGAGGAAGAAGCCGAACATCTTCGGAAGATGAAGGAGATTGAAGTCCAGCTGGCTGAGCAGCGTGAACTTCTTCGGTATGCGTGGCGTAGAGAAGATCAGGCAAACGAGATCCGTTTGAAGATGGAGGACTTGGAGAATGCCAAAGCGGCGGCGGAACGAGCTCGACAGGCAAAGGCAGGTTCGAGCGACCGGCCCGCTCAGACTCCTCCGGCTTCTGGTGCTGCATCGACGCCGACACCTGGAGCAGGCACCCCGCCGCCGCCAAAGCCATCACCTTCGACGAACAGTCCAGATAAGAATGCGAACCCCAGCGGCTCCTCATCACAAAGTCCTGACCCGCCCAACTCCACTTCGCCTGATACGCCCTTCTCACTGTCACCAGAACAGCGACGGCCTTCGATTTACACGTCAGCGCCTACGACCACAGAGTTATCGCCGGCTGAACGAGATTGGGACTATCGCAAGCGAACCCAAGGTGTCCTAAACCCACCTCTGGACATCATTATGGAGATGGTTGGACTGGAAACTGTTAAAACGCAGCTTCTTGAAATTCTCAACAAGATTGACACCGCCAAGCGGCAGAATGCTTCTTTGAAGGACGAGCGGTTCAATATCACTTTCTTAGGAAACCCTGGGACTGGTAAGCGTGACTTTTGCCTAACGTATTGAATACTTATCAGGTCATGTAAATCAGGTAAAACAACAGTTGCAAGACAGTACGGGAAGTTTTTGTCACTCGTTGATGCCCTGTCTGGTACCCTTTTCAAGGAGGTCACAGGAGCCAGCTTAGCACACGACGGAGTTGGCGGAGCGAAACAGCTTGTTGCCGATGTCCTTAACGCTGGAGGCGGAACGATCTTCATTGACGAGGCGTACCAACTTACCTCTTCTGGTGGCCGCCATGCCACATCTGCGCCCACAGGTGGTCCTGTCCTCGATTATCTCTTGGCTGAAATGGAGAACCACAGAGGAAAGATCATCTTCATCTTCGCGGGCTACAACAAGCAGATGGAGACCTTTTTCGAGCACAATCCCGGACTTCCGAGTCGTGTTCCGAATAGTCTTCAGTTTGACGATTACACCGACGTCGAACTGTTGAAGATCTTGGAATCCCGCATGCATACAAGGTACGATGGCAAGATGAAGGTCGAAGATGGCATTAAGGGTCTGTATGGACGTATTGCTGTGCGCCGTTTGGGAAGAGGACGCGGGAAAGAAGGTTTTGGAAACGCACGAGCACTGGAGAACCTGTTTTCGGTAATCACCGCGCGACACGCAGCGCGCGTCACAGCGGAACGGCGGGCTGGCCGTGCCGCTGATGACTTCTTGTTCATACGCGAGGATATCATTGGGCTGGAGCCGTCGGCCTCTCTCCTCGATCAGTGCGATGCGTGGAAGGAACTTCATGCCCTTATTGGTCTTGCAGCGGTGAAGGAGTCCGTGGAAATGCTTGTCGACAGGATCCAAATCAATTACCAACGCGATCTTCGGGAGCAGGAACCACTCGACATGTCCTTGAACAGGGTATTCCTTGGTTCGCCTGGAACAGGGAAGACAAGCGTTGCGAAGCTGTATGGGCAGATTCTGGCGCGTCTAGGTTTGTTGAGCAACGGCGAAGGTAAGAATATCATTCGAATGGACAGGTACCTCGTGTGCTGAAACCATGCAGTTGTCGTCAAAAATCCATCCGATTTCATTGGTCAATATATTGGGCAATCTGAAGCTAAGACAAAGGCAATTTTGGAGACTACGAAGGGGAAGGTGCTCGTTATCGATGAAGTGCGATGCATTATACGCGACGTCTCGGACATTTTACTCACCTCTTGACAGGCATACGGTTTGTATGGCGGAGGTAATTCCGGATCAAACACTGGCGCGTTCAAAACCTCGGTCATCGAGACGATCGTTGCCGAAGTTCAAGGAGATCCTAGGGACGACCGCTGTGTCCTTTTGTTGGGATACAAGGATCAGATGATTGAAATGTTCCAGGTATGTCTGCCCTTCCTTTACCGTTCCGTCATCTTACGGATCCTGGTAAATTAGAACGTCAATCCCGGTATGTACTGCTCTCCATCGTAAGCGAGCAATAACCTAACTCGTTTCTATCTAGGATTGAGTCGACGCTTCGCAATCGAACAGGCCTTCAACTTTGATGACTTCTCTTCTGCAGAACTTCTCCAAATCTTGGAACTAAAGCTCAAGAAGCAGAATCTGCTAGCGTCGCCAGACGGGAAGAAAGTTGGCATTGAGCGCTTGGAGCGCGAAAGTAAGAAATCTGGTATCATCTATCCGGAACAAAATGAACATGATATTTTCAGAACGTCGTGCCAACTTTGGGAATGGCGGTGCGGTCGACAACTTGCTAAGCGTTGCGAAAGCCAACGCCGTCCGTCGCTTGAAAGGCCAGAAGATACCCGCCATGATGACCTTGGAACCCCAAGACTTCGACCCGGATTATGATCGTGCAAGCAACGCCAGCGATAATCTGGACGAGATGTTCAAGGATGTCGTTGGATGCGAGAATGTCGTTGCCAAGCTTCGTATGTACCAACAAGTTGCTCTGACTAAGCGCAACCGGGGCGAGGATTCCAACGATCTCATACCTACGAATTTCGTCTTCAAAGGGCCACCTGGTGGGTAGTATTACATTTTTTCGACATGTTTATTGATAGCTACTTGCTTAGGTACCGGGAAGACAACGACTGCTCGTAAGATGGGTCAAGTCTACTACGACATGGGCTTCTTAGCCAAGCCGGACGTCACAGAATGCTCTGCGTCTGATCTCGTCGGTCAGTATGTCGGACAAACCGGGCCTAAAACGCGGAAGGTCTTCGAAAAAGCGCTTGGACAAGTTCTATTCATCGACGAGGCTTACCGTCTCAAGAATGGACAATTCGCGCAGGAGGCGGTTGACGAGATGGTGGATTTGCTCACGCAGGACAAGTACAAGGGCAAGATGGTCGTAATCCTTGCTGGGTATGACCAGGACATCAACGACTTGCTGTCCGTGAACAGAGGGCTTTCCAGCAGATTCCCGGAGGAGATCATTTTCACGAACCTCAGCATGCCACAGTGCATGCAAATACTCCAGAAGGAGCTTCAGAAGAGTGGCATCTCACTGCGCGGCATCGAGTCATCGTCTAGTCCCTTTTACATCGACTTGGCCGATCTGATGATGGACCTCTCTCAGCTACCATCGTGGGGGAATGCTCGAGACGTCATAACGCTAAGCAAGAAAATGGTGTCCCTCGCATATCAACAGAACCTTCCGGACCTGGCCCTGTCACCGGAGGATGCCATGAAGTGTGCCGTGGAGATGTACACGGAACGTTGCAGCCGCACGTCGAATATCTCCCCCGCGCCGCGTCGACAGAGAACATACTCGCCGCCTCCAATGGCGACAGACAACTCAAGCGCTTCTGCTCCTAGTGCCAACTCGTCTTCAGCGGGAAATAGTGCGCCGCCGCCGCCACCACCACCTCGTAAAGACACACCACGTCCACCGTCAGACGAGAAGAAAGACGAGCCCGGCAACGATACCAGTAGTGGAGACGGTCGCGATCCAGGCGTTACCGACGACATCTGGAACCAGCTGCAAGCGGACAAGAAGAAGGCGGCGGAGGCAGTCAAGGCGATGGAGGCCGCAGTGCAGGCGGCAGAGCGAGCCAAAGTCGATGCTGCGAAGAAGGAGGAGAAGGAGCGCAAGGCGGCGAACAAGCTCGCATCGGACATCGCTAAAGCGCAGGATATGCTGAAGAAGGATAGGCTTAGACAGAAGCGGGAGGCGTGCCAGCGCAGGGAGGCGAAAGCGAAGCGGGAGCGGGAGAAGCAAGAGGCAGAGCTGAAACGTCGGCAGGAGAGGCTGGAGAAGCAGAGGAAGGAGGAGGTTAGAGTGCAGACTCGCCTCCGGCAGATGGGCGTCTGCGTCGCGGGCTTTGTGTGGATCAAGCAGGCGGGCGGTTATAGATGTGCTGGTGGAACCCATTTCGCGTCGAACGCTCAGCTTGGCATATAGTGTTCCCAACATCCCTCGACCTTCTGGTTAAATGTACGAATGTAGAATGAATCTGAATCTGAATGATGAATGTAGATTTGCATACAGGAGAAACAAGGTCAGAAGTAGTGGACTGAAGGTACTAGTTGTTCCCATGTCCCTTAATGATAAGTCCTTCACGCGACGTGTTTAATTTTGATTTCGTCAGCAAGCTGCAGTGTCCCGAGTAGAGAAACAGCTACAATTGCGGTGGTGGGAAACAGAAGCATCGGAAGGGAGTTGTCCCCTTGTTTAAAGACTTGTGTTCTGCTTGATCAGAACATAACAACAACGATGACGGTCACTAACGTTTCTAAACTTTGCATAGACGCTCACTATTACATACATTCCCAAGACATTCTCTCGAACGCTGTAATGATAAAACCCAAAAGAAATAATCCATACATACACCCATACTATACAACAGCTGTACACATCCATGCTATTCCGCAATGGCATCCAAATTCGCATCTCCGTCCACCTTCACCAAACACGGAAGCCCCAACTGTTTCCTCGTCGCGGCACGGTTCTTGAAGATATCCCAACTATCCGGTTTCAACGTCTCACAGACACTCGGACTCCAGCTATCGTACTTGAGAGCATCCAGCTTCGGGCTCCAGGTATCCGGTGTTGGGCTCTTCGGCCTCAAGCAGTCCGAGCTAGAACTCCGGCTAGACAGCGATTTGGGACTCCAGCTATCCTGTTATATATGTCGAGTAAATTGATAGTGTTTCGCGTGCGTTCGCGAAAGGTTAAGAGTTCGATTGCCGTAAGAACTTAGTTTAGGCAAATGTAGGTATCGCGCGTTGTACGTGAATGAAATTGTATTGCTAGTTCTATGACTAGCGAGAGAATAGTACAAGAGTGTTAAAACAGATAATCAAAGTATTTGTCTAGTTGTGCGCAGGTAAAAAAAGGTAAAGGAAAGTAACTACCAGTAGTCTACTTATATACAAGAGGTGTCCGCAGTAAGAACGAGTCATAACGAGGCCGATGACTCACTTGAGTGAGCCGTGCAAGTGTCCGAGTCGATACCCGTTCGACTCAGTCTCGCGTGTGTAGTGACATCCATAACACTGCCCCCGTGCATGGAATCGCGAAAATGAGCAAGTTAATACGCGTTCGATTGATGGTACCGTCCTACATGACTGTCATCATCAAGGTCCCGTCGACCGAAAGGAGCAAGGGAAAGAACGACTGCGTCGTCCGAAGCATTAGTGTAGATGGATGCTTCGGAGAAGACTGAGGACGAATCCGAATGGTCAGAGGAATAGTCGGAGGAGTACTCGAGGTCAGCGTCATACGCGTTACCGAAGTAATTCTCGTCGTCGGAGTCAGTGACGAATAATGCGGAGCGTGGTGGCAAATTCTCGTCAAGACGACGAAACATCTCCAGCTGACCCGTTAGGCCTAAGGGAGACAACATTTGCTCATCCCGAGATAACTGCATGGCTGCACAGAATGATTAGAAAAGGGTAATGACAAGGTTCGTCTGCTTACCCGTCTCGGTATCCAGTTGTTCGACGTCCGATACATGATTCCATGATAGTGGCGTGTCAGGTCTGTCGAGTCCCAGTGCTCTTTCAAATCGTTGGACGAAGGCTTCGTCTTCAAAGTTGACCAATTCGTCTTCTCGATTGTCGGAAGAATAATCGACGTCAGGGCGGAAATAGCATGGGTCATGGGTGTCCAGGTCGTGTTCCGAGAAAGCTGCGTGAGCCTCTATAGACCAACTATCTGTAAACCCTTGAGTACTAGATGCTCAAGGCAGTGAACTCATTTACCTTCGTCGAGTACCTCACTTGAGGGACTTTCTGCAAAGACTTCCGATTCTGTGTCGGACGAATTGGGATAGTCTTCGTGGTCGGCGGTGACTATTAACGATTCCTTTTCCCAGAAGAACCGCGAAGCCTCGACTTCAGCCCGCCACTCGTATCTGTCTTTCAGCTCGTCTACAGATATGCCGCGCATTTCCGCTTCCAGAGCGATAAAACTAGGCGCGGCACTCGCCAGAAATTCGAATGCGGTCCATCCGTCGCAGGCTCCGAAATCCCAAAGATGGGCAAGTCCTTCATCGAGCGAGATCTGGACCATAGCTCCCAGAATAGACGCGAGTCGTCCCAAATATAGTTGAACTGTTCTTCCGTGTGCGAGGGCTTCAGCTTGGGTAGCCCAGGTTGCGGAGTGAAAAGCAGGAATGTACGAGATGCAACGGTACAACTGTTCGACGCGTCAGAGGTTAAGGATCAGTCGCGTAATGAATCGACGCACAGTTTGACATAGAAGACTCTCATCCGCGCCAAACTCCAGTATTTCCAGCATTAGCGCATCCGGTAGCTGAGGAGACACGAGCTCCTTTCCCAGCACATTGTTGAAACCGTAGTAGATGGCGTCGCCTGCCCGATGGTTGTTAGTAGAAGTGGCATGATAAATAGCGCGGCCTTACGAAGGATAAGGTACGCTGTAAGGGACCGTAAACGAAGGTCTTGATCTATGGTGAAGTGACCGTCCGAGAGCTCTACGATGTTCTCGGTTGAGATGACGAAAAATCCGGGGACAACGAGGAATTGTAGAAGGATGAGAAGAGACGCGGTTTGCAACGCGTTGAGAAGAGAGTGGAGTGGATCCGACGGATCCAAAGCAATCTGAACCAGTCGAATGGCTTCAGGAAAAGGATGGATAGGAGTGGGAGTTGATTGAGACATGGGGTTGAACGAGTTTTTGGTTGACTTTTATCCTCTTGCCAAGCGGAACCGGTGGACCGACTTCGAATAGTTGAGTCAATGTCGAAAGGAAATGTGGGAATGAAGTTTCGACGCGTGCTGCGACGCGTGTAGAGGATAACGAGAAAACATGTTGGTGGTAAGAAGTAAAGAATTGCGCGTGTTGATTTCTCCGCGGTTGTCATTCCATTTTGGGGTGAGATGATCCAAACCGCTCGGTTCGAACTCGAGGTGCGCTTACTGAGAAAACGAGAATCATCCGAGTAATAAATGACAGAATATGAGTCCCAGACCTGCTGGGTTAAATTAATATTGAGAATGGAAGTGCTCTTCTTGACGATGCCGTCCGTCTTATCTAATCAGTTCGGCTTTGACGTCGATCGCGTTCTCTTCCATACCTCCATGATCTCTGGCGCGTTTTTCAGCTCTTTTGCAGTTTTCCACCTGTCTTGGCTGGGGTCTTGGTCCTTCCAACGGACCTTGTACTTCTTGACTCTCCGGTTCTTGCCCTTGCCACGGAACATCCGTTCCGCTACGATTCTGTCAATCTCTGTTTCTTCTTCAAGACGGTCGAGGTCTTCGGGATTGAAACTTTTCGTTGGACGATTCACGAATTCGGGTGGCGATTTGTCATACTTCTCTAGGTGAGCTATGTTAATTACGGGATGAATTCGACTATCAGCCGGCATTCGTAGTTGATAGGTCACTGGACTTAGCTTCCTGACTATTTCGAACGGCCCATCGTATCTGAGCAGCAGTTTCTTCCCGCGTCCTTTCTCCTCTTTCTTGAGAAGCTCCAAACTGTGCGGGTTCAGCACAACGAAATCTCCCTCGTCGTATTCTGTGAGTAATCTGCCGTTGTTGTACGCTTTCTCTTGGAACGCTTTGCTGAGTACTAACGCGTCTTTAGCGCGATTTCGAGCGGCTTCAAACTGCTCAATCATGTCTACAGCTGCATCTTCCTCGTGCGCAAGATGTACTCTGTCCTGTCTGCCCCCCGTTGTCACCGAGTCGCCGATTTCCCGTGGGATGTAATCTGGATCGCTTAAAATGGCGGCTTCGGTTACAGGAAGGTATCCATACAGCAGAAACGATGGTGAGTACCCCGTACTGGAATGTGGGGTTGTGTTGTACGACAATGCTAACTTGTCCAGCCACTTATCCCAGTCGTTCCGCAACGGTCCAACATACGCGCGCAGCGCTATTTCCAGTCCTTGGTTCATGATTTCCGATTGCCCGTCTGCTTGTGGATGGTGAGATGTTGTGAGAGCGCGTTTCATGCCGGCTAATTCGCATATTTCTTTCCAGAATGCGTTTCTCCAGCGGGTGTCGCGGTCGGTGATTACCTGCTTCGGTATCCCGTATTTACAGATGATCTCTTTCATGAAGATCTCAGCCGTTTCCTTGGAATCAATCTTGGTTGAACAGGGTATGAATAGGGCAAACTTGGTAAGTTTGTCCACTAAGACTAAAATATTGTCGAACTTGTCTGACGAGACTGGTAGTTCGGGTATGAAGTCCATCGTTACGACTTCGAAAGGTTTAGTCGGGATCGGGATCGGTTGTAGGAGTCCTACCGGTCCGTGACGACGCGGTTTGGTTTTCTGGCATATGTCGCATGTGTTGACGTAGCGTTTCAGATCTCTAGCCATTCCTGGCCAGTAATGTGTGCTGGCCAGTCGATTATAACATCGATGATATCCTGCGTGAGCTGATTCAGTCGCAGAATCGTGTACCAAACTCATAACCTCAAGACGTAGTGTTTTGGGCACGCACAGACGATTGTTACCGTTTGCATCTTCGAAGTATACTAACCCGTTATCAGCGTAGAAATACTGCGGAAATTGCGCGTTCGAATGATACTTCGGATCCTGATTCGATTGGATGACATCCTTGAAATATGCGTCTTCAAGGTACGCGTCTCTCCAGCGTTCGACTTCGTCTTTGATCATACTGACCTGGACGTTGTAGGATTGACTACAGCACACGGTTAGTGTTCGTCCGCAGGATCCTCGACTTCGCACTCTTCAGCCTCATCGAGTGCCCGCAGTTCTGAACTTGAACTTTCGACGTACTGCGTTGCTACCGTGAGTAGCTTTTCTTCAAAGCGGTCACCCAATTCGGTGTACATGTTCTTCAAAACATCTTCGCTCTTCCGTGTCAGGTCTACGGATAAGGATACATCTGATTTCGGACCTGATTCCGGTGGAAGATTTCGACGCAGACGTGAGATGGGATCCACGTTCGAATGGACTCGTCCGGCACGATGAACAATATGCATATTTGGAAATGCAGCATACACAGTTCCCCAGGTGAGTAGTCGTCTGTTCACGTTTTGAAACGTCCGACTCCATGTTAACGCGGCATGGTCGGTTACTGCCAGAATCGTCTCGCCCTCAATAAACGGCTGAAATTTGATCAGAGCCTCCTTGAGTGCAAGAGCTTCTCTTTCGGTGGGTGAGTAGTTCCTCTCAGGCGATTTCAGAACTCGGGACCAATAACAGATTACTCGTTCTACGAAGACTACGGTGTCTTCAAAGTCTTCTGCCCATTCGCCGTTGTCCGGTACGTCGTTCCATTCCTTAGAGATGCTCGCAACTAACTGTGGGATAGGATCCTTGGTATCAAATGCTTTCTTCAGGCGCTCGTACGCTCGCGTTCCCCGTAGATCTCGGATCTTTATCGGTTGTACCTGTTGAAGTATTCCCGCCAGTCCGTAATCGCATGCGTCAGTGTAAACGCGATACGATCTGCCTGGAATGGCGTAGGCACGAACAGGAGCATTCGAAAGTACTTGTTTGCAGAGGTTGAAGGCTTCATCGTGTAACGAATTCCAGTTCCATTCAACTCCTTTTTTCAGTAACTGAAATAATGGCTGAGCAATCCACGCGTAGAAAGGTACGTATGAAGAAAAGTAAACCATCATGCCGAGGAAGGTATGTAGTTCCTTAACGTTACGAGGAGTTTCGAGCATCAGAATGGCTTCGACTTTCTCTTTGTGAGTTGACATCCCAAGACGTGAGACTTTTTGACCCAACAGAAGTAATGACTGATATGCGAAGTTGCATTTGGTTGGCGATAGGGTTAGACCTGACTTGGTGATGGCCTTCAGGACCGCATCTACGTGCTGTAGATGTTCTTCAAACGTCAAAGAAAATATGACGATATCGTCAATGTATACAAGAGCGAAAATCCATAGATATGGTGCTAAGACATTCTGCATCACCCTCTGAAACACGCTGGGTCCATTTCTGTAACCAAACGGCATACGTGCGAAACGCCACAGACCCCTGTGACATCGAAATCCCAACATGTCGCGCGAATCCTCATGGATCGTTAATTGAGTGAATCCTGAAAGAGCGTCTAAGGTAGATAACCACTGAGCGCCGGTTAATGCCTGCGTGATATCGTCTTGACGGGGAAGAGGAAATTCGTCTGGAACAATGTTCGCATTGAGCTTACGGTAGTCGATTACCATCCGAGGTTTACCGTTCCGGTAAGCGATGAATGTTGGAGCTGCCCAAGGACTGTCTGATGGTTCGATAACACCTTGTTGGATCCAGGTGTCCATCTGACGGTCCATTACTTGACGATTGACTGGTGAAACCGGGAACGGGCTAAAGAAATCGGTTCTGTACCGGGTTTCAGAGGGATACGTACCTGAGCCTCATAATTTCCAAGTCGACCATCTAATCCGAAGGCAAGCTGATTCCTTTCCAGCACTTCGAGTAACTTACTCCGTTGTTCGTCCGTCAAGTCTGGAGAAATATGCACAGAAGAGGTAAATGCTGCTGAAGATGTTGGCTCTGGAGGACTTTCAGAGGTTTTGGGTCCTCCTTCGATAGGTTCCGAAGCCGAAGGATCGTCGGGCTCAGTTGCGTTCCGTTGAGCTTTGGAGGTGACGTCGGAATGACTTTGAATTAGACGCGATCGCGAGTCCGGTCCGGATTCCGACTCTTTTCTTCTTGCCACCACGTCACGCACTAGAGCAGCGAATTGGTCTTGTTTCGCTCGCGTCTCTGGATCATTCGAAGGCCGGTCCAGCCAGTTTTGTGGATTATGCGCCCGCGCAAGGACTTGGCCTGTCGCTATCGTGATCGATTGGTCCGAGAAGTTGGATACGTGAAGAAATGGATTGTCGCGTTGTATTAGCGAATCCGGCGAGCCCCAGTATCCTTTCTTGTTGTGATCTTGCTGAATGGTTTTCTCTACGAACAGGCTGTCTGTCTTGACCGGGAAATACGCGTTGACAGGGATCTTCACACACGTCTCGGGTCCAATGACCATTCGTCTCTGAGCGCGAACTTCGCCGTGGTTCCTTCGCTGTCGGATTCTCCTCTGAAGCTTCTGTGATTTGCGATGCTGCTGTGCTCGCGTCAGACTTCCGGTGCGTTGGCTATCGCTTACTGACGCAACAGCAAAAGTCTGACCATTTTCCATAGTCCGTGGCTGCAGAATGGAGCTTTCAACTTCGATTTCACGACCGGTATCAGCAAAAATTTATGAAGGATCTCGCCTCTCTACGGATTAGGGATAACGAGTACTGCTCAGCGAAATCGTTGCCCAAAATAAACGGTGCGGTCATTCCTTTTACGATGTACGCGTCAACTTTGAGCTGAACAGGACCCTTGTTTGTTTCGAAAAATAGATCTATGGTCGTGAATTCATCGATTACAGACGTGCCGGTGACTTGCTTCAGATTTACGCGTTGCCCTTTGCGTGCTTTTGGGTGAGTTGATAACTTTTTCCAAGCTTTTTCAGAGATTAACGTGATGTCTGAGCCAGAATCTAGCACTACGTCTATGTTGTCCTGCTCGATGCCTCCTACACTTGCCTTCGTTTCCGTAATCCTGCTGCCAAGAAACGTACAACCCGGAGGTCGCGCCTTGATTCTCTTCAATTCGAGTAACGGCCTACTTGGGTGCGCGTTCGAGTCCGACTTGACCCGATAACTGACCTTTTCTATATCCTTAGCAAGCCTGCGTCTCGAACGACGATTCAGAGCAGGTTTTTCGTAAAACGCTGTACAGGCCGTAGCTTTTGCTCGTCTAGAAGATTGTGCTGCTGAGGAGGCTGAAAGGTTCGTGCTGGACTGATATGAGTATTCCCTACTTATGCCCCCCGAGTCTCCTGCAGCAGATTCTTCGTGTTGACCTTGAACATTTACTGAGGCGTCGTTAAAATCCAACTCGTCCTCGTCAGATCCTGAGTTCATGTCCTCTAACTCGTCCAGGACATCGCAATAGAGGTCTTCGTAGGCGTCCATAGCTTCTCGTAAGTCGTCGTCCGCTTGTACTAGTCGTGTTCGAGCAGTTCTAAACGCTTTCTTAGCATACTTACATTCGCGATCCCAATGCATCGCGCTGCCACAATGACGACATGGACGAGCTCCTTTAGCTTTGGGAGTGAGACCTTTCTGAGTTACGTTTGAGTCGTCTTTTGGAAACGCAGGTGGCGGAAGCTTCTCGGACGCGCCAACTAGATTCGTTCGCGCAGTGCGTTCGCGATTCCTAGGATATCTGTCTTCGTAATACTGACGCTGTGGTAGGCAATCGATCAGAGATTCTTCGTGGAAACGCATGGCGCGTTGCAGGTCCACAACCGACTGATACAAGTGAGTCGTAAGTATCATATTCCATTGACTTGGTGCTCCCTGCATGATTTCACTAATCATTTCAGAGTCGTTAAAGTTGTACGCCGTTGTTAGAAGATCTGCTTTCCGGATGAAGTACTCGCTTGGCGTTTCCTTGGTATGTCCTGTCTCTCTGAATTTCGCGTCGCTGGCTCGTTTCCTCAGACGCTCCCACCACTTCTTGGTCATGTAGTAACCTGCGATTTCTTCGCGTAGAGTCGCCCATTCTGCTTCGATTCGCCTGCGATGGTCAAATGGTAAAGACCAGTACCAGTCACTTGCAGATCCGGTGAGTCGTTTTGGAACCATTCGTCCTAATTGCAGTCTCATCCGAGGACTCAGACTTGCCAAGTCGTCAATTTTCCGGAACCAATGTATGATACGGTCAGTATCACCATCCCAACTTTCAATGTCACTAATCTTCAGTTTCATATCCAGATGAGCTTCAAGGTTTCGATTCGGGTCTTGACCATTATTACCATTATTCGGAGGACCGCCGCCGCCTGGAGGATTACCTCCACCTGGACCGCCGCCGCCTGGATTTCCTCCGCCAGGACCACCCGAGTGACCGCCGCCTCCGCCTGGATTGACTCCGCCAGGGCCGCCTGGATGACCGCCGCTAGGTCCGCCTGGATTACCTCCACCAGGACCGCCTGGATGACCGCCGCCTCCTCCTGGGTTACTACCGCCAGAACTGCTTGGATGACCGCCACCACCTCCTGGGTTACCACCGCCAGGACCGCCTGGATTACCTCCACCAGGACCACCTGAATTGCCGCCGCCGGTCCCGAAATTACTGCTACCACCACTAGGATGACCGCCGCTACCTCCGGCATTGCTGCTGCTCGCACTTGGTTGGTTTGTTCTACCACCCGTAGGTGCATTTGAACCAAGCTGAACTGGGTTGATTGTCATGCCAGTCTTAGGGTCATATATTGGAGGTGCAGTGACATAAGGAGGCGCCTGATTCGATTGGTTCACACTGTATGAATGTTGCGGAACCGATTTCATTTGCGTAGTCGAAGGTAGTCCTAATTGCGGTGTCGCGCTTGTGACTGACGGGTTTGGTAATGATTCTGTCTGACCATACAAGCGTGCTGTCGACTGCGCGAAACGGACAGCGCTGGCATCGTGTGCTGTCATAGGTCGATTTTCTTGTTCGGACGTCAGTTCCGACGTACTGGCTTGTCCAGTACTGCTAATGATTGGATGTGGTTGCGACATTCGACTAGTAAGTGTTCCTCTTTGCGTCGGCGCGTTACTGGTCGAAGTCACAGGGTGTGCTTGAAATTCTTGTCGTTGTTGAGAGTCTTGGAACGGACCTTTGCCCGTCATAGGAGCGCCTCGTGTGGCGTATTGCATCGGTCGGAAAGCCGCGGAAATTGATTCATCACTGCTTGGCATAAAGGCACGTCTGTTCCCATATTGATTTGCATCTATGAATGATGCAGTAATTGCCTGTGAAGATCTATCAGGACTCTGGACGCGTGAAGCAGGTGCATTTTGTCTGATTGGAAGGACTTGTGACACAGATCCGTGTGTCTCGGGCGACGAGGAAGTTCGTTGTGTTTGTCCAGGCTGAAAAGAGTAAGTGCTTTCGGGTCCTTTGGAGTTGTACTCATCAACACGTTCCTTTAATCTCCTGATTTCATCATCAGGCCTCATCCTTCGTGGCGCGCCTGTCTCCCAGTCATGATACTTATCGAGGAATGCCAGTAAGTGTTCCGTCTGTGCGATCAGACCCACGACATAAATCTCATAGTCATGTTCGTTTAGCCACGCGTCAATGTCGTTTGCTACGCCCCAGCGAGGGAATCGAATGGATTTGACTTTCTTGCCAGCGCGCGCTAACGATCCGGACGCTATTTCGACTTTGTCTTCGAGAGCCTGTATGAACTGTCGATAGGCGTCATCGTCTGGTTTATATCCGAGAATTTCATCCATCGAATGCATGATGTAGGGATACAGTGTGACCTTCCCAAGGTATTCCAACTCTCGAGTGAAGGTATGACAGATCTGCGGCATACTCAATGTGTCCAATGTCGGATAATGGACGCCGTCCATGCAGCTGTCTGCCAGGACTTCTAAAGCTTCGAGACGTCGCTTCTGCCATTTGGGAAGCTCGATCTCTGCGTGATCGGGATCTCTACGATATATCTCCCCCACCCAGCGATCGAGTGTTTCCTTGGTCTGAAAATGGCCAATATGCGGTAGCACGTGGACGTTGTACATCACATCCAAGGCTGGTTTGGACAACTCCAGGTAGAATCCGCCGTCTACCTCATCTTTCAAGTCCGGAGCCTCATCAAGATCGCCCGTCCAGAAACCGCGCCAAGCGTCCTTGAGCTTGTCCTCAAGACTGTATGCAAATCGTCCTTTCGCTTTCCGGTTTCGCTTGTCGACATTGGTGTCATCGCCCGGTTCCGGTGTGGGAGGTGTAACATGATCGGAATGTACTTCCTCAGAATGTAGGGAATCGTGCCTCACTTGAGAGGCCGGTATGGGAATGGGAATAGGTTGTGGAGTGTTTTGTGTCGCAGTCACTGTCTGCGGGGAAGCTGCTCCTGAGCTTCGCGGTCGGCTCTGTTGAAACGAGAGCTGTACAGTCTCCGCCATGTGTCGGAGTATCGTGTGTACCTGTCTTAGGGTAGATTCGTCTAAGAAAAGTGTTCTTTCTGGCAATGACGACAATGTGTCCACCAGTGTTATAAATGTCGAGTAAATTGATAGTGTTTCGCGTGCGTTCGCGAAAGGTTAAGAGTTCGATTGCCGTAAGAACTTAGTTTAGGCAAATGTAGGTATCGCGCGTTGTACGTGAATGAAATTGTATTGCTAGTTCTATGACTAGCGAGAGAATAGTACAAGAGTGTTAAAACAGATAATCAAAGTATTTGTCTAGTTGTGCGCAGGTAAAAAAAGGTAAAGGAAAGTAACTACCAGTAGTCTACTTATATACAAGAGGTGTCCGCAGTAAGAACGAGTCATAACGAGGCCGATGACTCACTTGAGTGAGCCGTGCAAGTGTCCGAGTCGATACCCGTTCGACTCAGTCTCGCGTGTGTAGTGACATCCATAACATATCCACCGTCAAATTAGGACTCGACAACGACCTGTTCTTCCTGGGACTGGAATCACGTAGACTGAGCACCTTGGCTTCGATGGCGTGCGCGACACGGCCGCTGGTCTGGAAATCGATGTTCTCCTTGTCTTCCTCCAAAAGTTTGCTTCGCGAACTAGGGCTCCTGCTTAGTGGAGGAAGAGCCAACTTGAGCGAATCCGAGGCGATGTTTCTTGAGGATATTGTCGAACATTTCTTGACGATGCAAAGCGGTGGCGTTGCGGGAGGAGTAGGCAGGCTCGACGAGGGAGGTGTAACGGGTCTTGGTTTAGGCTGGTATCCACAGGCGACGGAGTTTCTTCCACCAGAGAGTTGCTTGAGCTGTTCATACGGAATGATCGTATCGGCGTAGAGCGGTGGGGCTGGATCAGGACGATACGGCGAGGTCCTGGGTGAAGGCGTAGGCGAGGGCGGAGATGGTGGATAGGAATCAACGGCGAGATCAGAGAGTTGCCACCAGGAGAGAGATTCCCGCGAGGGCAAAGGGTCTGATACACTGATATGGGTGCGCTTTGCTGGATAAGACTTGGTAGGCATCGATGGAAAGGTGTATTTGACTAGTTTGCTGCTGGCCTGTGCAAGAATATGAGTTGAACCAGGATAGACGTGGTGGATATATGCGCACTAAAATGGATATCCGCCGCGCGTCGTTCCCTGAAAAAGTCGCCGTGCCATCGTCGATGGGCTTGAGAGTCTGATACGACGTGAGATATCGCCATTGAAACCAAGGCTAGACTGACCACAGATTTCTCCTCCGCGTTCTTTTCACTCGCCTATGGGCTCGTTAGTATAAAAACGTCCTTACGAGTGCCCGCCTACGTTTGGATCAATCTTGCGGGGTGTAGGAGGATCATTGCTGGTCAAAACACGGATTTTGACGCCAGACGTGACACCATCGCTTTTGACGGTAGCGCGCTGCGTAAAGGCGGTTTAGAGCGCGTTTTTCAGACGCATATATGCGTACCTCGACATCGCTGGCCACTGTGCTTTTTGACCGCACGGCGCAGGAGAAATATAAGGCGGCAAAGCAGAGAAGAACGGCGATAGGAATGAGGCAACCGAGGGTAACCTTGAGGAGGGTTTCATGAGCAGAAATAAAGGAAAGGAGCGTAGGATTGGTCATGGCAACGAGCGTGTAGTTCAGTTCATTAACGATGTGGTGGCGAGAAGGAAGGAGAGCTAAACCCTAACCTACAATAGGTTCGGAACAAGACCGATAACCGGTCCGGAAGTGGATAGTTGCGCCGGCACCCAAGGGGAGACCAAAACCTTAATTCGTCAATCTGACTACATGAAATACGCGGACGGGACCCCGAAGACTTGACCACCCACCACCACCCGTTTATGGTAAGTGGTCAAGCCTCAACTTGTGTCAGCTATCGTTGCATGTGCGGGAAGTGAGAGATAAAACTCAACCTGTATGCAATGCTATTTACATACATAAGTTATACAGCACTGTAGCGTGCACCTCAACGCGAGCAGCGCGACCGTGTTGTGGGTACGAGATGGGAAGGATTTGACATGGTATTGACTCCGTGATTTCGGGAAATGCCGGAACTCAGTGAACTCACGATTTTCCTCCAGAATGGGCTGTCCTGGCTCGATACTGACTCAAAATGCATCGCACTTGCACGGAGACCAAGATTTTTAAGTCGAAAGATTACATTCCCGAAAGACCCAAGATGGTTTATGGTGTCTGCGCGAAGATATAGGTTTTGTGCAGACAACCTTCGTGGCTGTGTTTTTTAGGACCCCGAGAACTTGACTACCCCACCACCACCACCTAGTTGACTTTGGGAATTAAGGTTTTGGTCTCCCCTTGCCGGCACCTCGGTCGTCGTGTTGCTCTACAGGTCGCGTTGTTGACCGAGCACCATCTAATGAGGAAATATCAAAGAGTAGGTTGAACGCCAGTTAGTCCGTCCGTATTGAATGAGACTCTCAGTGCCGAGTGGCAAATCTATTGTCCTTAGTATTGCTTAGAACTCGATAAATTTCGAAACCAAATAGTCCACGCAGGCCCCAGAAGCTTCCCTAAGCTGGCGGGTACGGGGATATGCCACACACGATGGGCAAGATACCAGAGCAAAAATCCTGGCTAAACTTGAGATATTTGAGGCTCAGCTAGGAGCCCCTGCGGTACTATTGCCGAGGTCGT
>JADNRX010000540.1:0-34630 GCA_015501595.1 Hymenopellis radicata | reverse complement strand
CACACATACAAACGTTTGGCAATCGCCGGTGAAGATGATTTCAATTCGACGGTCTTCGCGAATTGGCTAGCACGGAATCCATCTCATAACAATTTTTCATACGGGATGGCGCTTAATCGGCCAACGGACTCGTCATCAGATGGTGGCGTCTTGCATTGGCTTGCACCCGACCCATCATTTTACCACGGCGATGTAGCATGGAAAGGCATGCAGGCCCCACCAACTCGACCGGCTACGATTTCCACGTTACGATGGACGGCTGGAACTTTACTGGCGACTCAAAGTCCACTTCATTGAGCAGGAATGGTGCCTTCGTGACCAACCTGGATCCGCACATTCCCGTCACCATCATGCCTCAGGCAGACGCCACTTTGTTATGTTCGTGTTTTTCGTTTGCTGTGCACAATCAATCTGACGTGTTCGCCAGATGCGAATATTCCAGGCGCTGCTGTCTCCAGTAATGACACCTCGTCGACAACTGTCTGGGAAGTTCCCTGCTCGTCGGTCTTTAGCGTGTCGTTTGTATTTGGCAACGTTACCTTGACGCTCGACCACTCATCGCTCGCTGGCAGTCAACAGCAGAGTGGCAAGTGCACTGGTACCATCGAAGGCTGGTCTTCATCACAAGACCAGTTTCTCCTTGGATCAAACTTCCTTGCCTCAGCATACGTGTGAGTCGTTCATATGTCGAACAACCACTGAAGTCTGAGGGCGTTCCAGTATATTTCAGATAGCAGGAGCTGCGAAATGGTCAAGTCGGCTTTGCGAACAGATCGAACGCACAGAATAACAAAACCTCTAAAGCAGCGATTGCAGGAATGGTGCTTGGTTCCCTGTCATTCGCACTCGCGCTAGGCATCGTCGGATTCCTGGTATATCGTCGAAAGTCTCGCAATGGGCAGAAGTTCGAACTCGTCGAGGCAGACCAAGTGCGCCCCTATGGGCGAAACCACGATTTCTCCATGGTATCTGGAGAAAATCTTGGGCTTTTAGGAACATCTCCGATTACTCCTTATCACTATTCTCCAATGCCGACACAAACCCATTCGCAGACGCTCGTGGTGCCAGGAGCCCCCTCTGATAGGGCGACCGTTGCCGGCGATTCACCGCCACCATATGCCCATGAAGGCACGCCGCCTGGTACTTCAGATAGTTTAGGACAATCGGTCCGACTTTCACATGGCGGGGAAACTGTGATCATCGGTCCCCCTCCGAGCGGCGACAAGAAACGCGGGAGCCGGTCATCTCGTCAAAGTGTATCCTAGATTCCAAGGTTTATCAACACAGACACTGTAGCAGTTAGCTTGGACATTATTATCTTTATACTCATGTAACACTGTATAACAGCAATATGCATTTCTTGACCGGACACATACAACGCGCAATTCACGTGTAGACATATCAGACTGTATCCTCATGGCTTCATCTTGATATTGCTGACGATCAATTTCTAGAGGTACGTGGGTCAACATATCATGCGCTCCAGCGCAAATCCGACACGCGCTCACCTTGTAACTTTGTACATCGCCACCAAACTTCTTGACCGTACCATCTCCACATACCCAGAGCTAGCAAGCGATGCGCGAGATGAGTTACAAGGCGTAGACAAAGACCAGCCACCTGATTTACCTCATTCGCCACTGTCGTGATGAAACGCTCGTCGTGAGATATGATAATAACGCCACCGTTCCATATTTGCAGTGCGTGCATCAGAGCGTCAAGACCCTCTATATCCAGGTGATTCGTCGGCTATGGCGCGTGAGCATGTTGGACCACCATCAAGAAGCGAACGTGGCGCACCTCATCCAACAGCAACACATGGGGTCGCTGGAGTGAGAGCAAAGCAAAGGCGACACGAGATTTTTGACCTCCGGAAAGTGTGCCAATGAGCTGCAGACTGAAACGGGGTTACGTCCTTTGTCGAAGAAGCGTAGAGGATAGACTTGCCCCGTCATACCGCTGATCTGGAAATTGCCCAAATGCTGGCGATACTCCTGCTCCGTCTTGCCCGGGAACTTGGAACCTAGGAATTGCACGGGACTCATCGTTGGTATCAGGGAGTCCACATGGTGCTGGGCGAAGTATCCACTGGTCGCCTTGACAGTCAGTACGGCGACCTCTAAGCGAGAACGGAACGTACACCCTAAGTCGCCCATTTTGTGTGACATGACCGGCTAATGGCCTGAGGTCGCCAGTAAGGACTTTGATACTAGCGAAAGATCGTTAGTGACAGATCGCTCCCGGCGCGAAGGCTAACCCTACAGCGTGGACTTTCCAGATCCGTTGGCACCGACAATAGCTATCCGTGAGTCCAACCCAACATCGATGTTCACGCTCTTCAAGATAATCTTGTCAGGAGAATAGCCAAACGTGACTTCGGACATCTGCAGGATTGGCGGAGATATCTTGTCAGTTTCCGGGAATCTGGTGCAGTCAGGAATCTCGTGGCATCAAGCGAACAAGAAGCGGACAAACCTGAAACTTTCCGTTTCCTCCGCCTCTGGAGGCTCGATTTCGGGGAGCTACGCGTGGTTCGGTGCGCAGTAACATGCCGTTGTGGGAAGCCACTCACCTTTTCCAATATTTTTATCCGAGACTGGGCTTGGGCAGCTTGATGCGAATTCAGTGATTAGCATATTGCTGGGTATATGCCTTCAAATAGCTTACCGCGATTCGCGTTATACCTCCATCGATCGATGAAGGCTTGCAAGTGTGCCCGATACTCCATCTGAGCATCGTATTCCTTCTTCAGGTTGGCATCACGCTCAGACTTCGTGGAATAGAACTGTGTGAAGTTTCTGGAGATATATGAGCATCGGCGAGGTGAGGAGGCGAAAGAAGTCACCCTTTGTAGTAGTCTAATCGGCCGGAGTGTTGGTGAACAATATCAGTGGCTATTGCATCACTTGAAAATAGTAAAGCGTCAAAGCACGGATAGACGGATAGACGGAGACAGCGACTTACAGGAATGCCCTGTCGTGAGAGCTGATAGAAACGTCAGGACGGATCCAACGGAGAGATCATACGTTACGCACACGACAAGAAGTGTACCCGTCCATGTCTGTAGATAATCTTCTAACCAAGCCAATGCGTTCAAATCGACTGTAAATCGCATCAGTTGCAACGTTTCAAGTAGATATGAAGGGTATGGTCTTACTATGATTAGAAGGTTCGTCAAGCAACAAAAGTGCTGGCTGTCCAAAATATCATGAGTCAAGAACGCAGCAAGCCAGAGATGGAAGCCAACTTTGACGAAAAGTGCACGAGCCAAAGCAAGCCGCATGCTGAAACATGGCAGTCAGACCGGTGAACGGGAGTTGGGAACGAGGAGCTATACCGCCAACCTCCACTGAACGACTTTGTTGGTCGCTGTTGATCAGATTCATCAAACCCAAGGCCTGGAAGGAATATCAGTTGATGCAAGACCTCGAAAATAGACGAGTTGACCAGCCAACAGGGACGCTGCTCTTGCCGGTCCACTCTCCGCGTCCATATCAGACAGCCGTGCATGCACATCCGCGAGACGAGATGACGTCTCCTCTCGTGCATCTTCAAATCGCTTCTCGTCTCCTTCTGCCTCGAGCTCGGCGAGTTTCGCATTCAAGGCAACTTCTTCCTTCAACAAATGATCTCGCCAAACATCGGCCTTGAGGACCGAATCGATGGCCGTGGTATCGTCACCGATGACCTATAGAACAGCTTTAGGAATTGACTGTCTCCACTAACTCGGTGTTGACACACCTCCTGCTCGACGAACAGAATGGTAATATGGGCAGGTATCGGGACCTCTCTCATAGCGATATGCCGGAGCAACGTTGATTTACCCACACCTGTTTGCGGAACGATGAGCGACGGGAGAAGGTTTGACTTGCAGTCACCATACCGTTGCGACCGATAAGACCATAACGCCGTCCATGGGCTAACGTCAAAGTGGCGCCCGTTCTAGGGTGTGATTGAGCTTTGGGTATAGAAGATAGGCACGGGAGCATACAGGATGCGGTTGGATCCAAAGTTGACATCAATTGATGGAAGATGAACGTCTCTGGTCTTGTTCTTGGTTCCTGCAGCTTCGAGCGGGTTTATCTTTAAGTAAGCAGTGTGTGAACATGTGTCGTCAAGTGAGGTGATGTCAGTGCGCACCTTCATGAACAATTCTTCATACGTTTGCTGCGATGTCGGGTGAGTCACACGCGTGCTGGTTGTCGGAGCATTGCACGTACCTGTTTCTTGTGAGCATCCAGAAGCTTGGAGCCTTCGTACAAGTCTCTACGAGAGCGCTTCTCGATTTTGGCCTGAAGGCAAACACATCATCAAGATGCACCACTGATGGATGGATGCAAGACCGGCCTTGAGTTTGGCTTCTTGTTTCTCAAGTTTTTTGACATCAACGCGGGATGCCCTAAACCGCGAAACCGTCAGCTGTGAACTAGACCACAGCAATGGAAGACGTACTTTCCCTTATTTATTGATTCCAAATCAACACCCTCGGAGAAGGCTATGGTACTCGACAGCTGAGCTTTACTCATGTCCATGATTTTGTCCAATTTTTGTAATTTCGGACCAGACTGCTGTTTGGCCCGGGCGCTAAGCTGGTCCGCAAGCAGCTCAGCCAAGCGCCCAATGAGCTTCTGAAGTGCATCGTCCTGGCTGCCACCCGCCAGCGATTCGAGAATCTCACGGGCGACCATGAGAATGTCCTCCTCTTCACTGGCATCGTCGACGAGATAGCCTGATAGATACTGGACGATGACCTCCTCCGCGTCGGGATAGACCGTCCTGATTTCCTCTGCGATATCCTCTTCCAACATCTGAATGCCTTTCCAAGTGCGGAAAAAATATGGATGATGATGGATCCGGACAAGTTCGATCACTGTTACCACGCGTACACGCGTTTTGACCCAAATCAATCAAAACGCCATTGCACTTCTCTATGCCCATCAATCCCGTGCATAGCCATGCTATATATTGTGCTCGACACATAGAACGCTGTTGATGAGCACCTGCTTCCGTCCGTGCTGATAGCCACCTTCTCTTTTTCTTCGTCTTCTTCATGGTGGCCCAGTTCACGTGCATCCTTTTCGGTTTCCTCTGTTTCTCTCTTCGTTCTTTCGCGGCTGGACTTTTACAAAATACAACCATCGATGATGCCGACTCCCTCATTGTCTATACCCCTCCACTGGTCTGGAAAGCGGGATCAGCGAATTTGCATGGGAAGGGATCTCAGTGTTCGGAATGTCAGGCACAAGGTATAGAGGCTCATAGAGCTGGGAATGTTACATGGCATGAAGCAGATCCTGTAAGTCATTTCATGCAATGAACGTTTCCCTCCGCCTTACTTTTCGCAGTCGGACGACACCGTGACGCAAGGACAGCTTCCCACCGCTACATTGGAATTCTTTGGTAAGAGCGAATTGAATATCACCATCGTCAATTTAAGATATCTCTAGGTGTATCTGTGTTTGTTAAATGCATTGTTCCCCGAAACAAAGCCGGGCCGCTGTCAGTGAACCCAGCACCTTCCACGGGCTGCAACTAACTCCATTGTTTCAAAAGAGGCACTAGTGATATGGTGTTCACAATTGACGGCGAACGGAGAGGCGCGTTCTATAAGACACCTGGCACAGATGGAGACGACCCCTACGAGTATGACGCTGTCGTCTTCGCGCACAACATATCCGATACAAACGCTAATCATACACTGGGCATATCGCCGACTGGTCACAACTCCATAATCCTACTGGACTCGATAGTATATTCGTGAGTGTTTCTAACCACATTTGATATTGCTCCCTCTCATTAATTTCAAGGTACTACCTCGACGACGATAGCGCCACGCCTGTCCAGAGCAGTGTGCCTCCAACGTCGCCGTCTCAAATACCAGGTTCAACTGCCTCTAACACACCGAACTCCGCCTTACAGGTACCCACCTCTTCGACTGCAAAAATCGTGGGAGGCGTCCTCGGAAGCATCGCAGGTCTCGTCCTCATCGGTCTCGGGCTTCTCATCTACCGCCGACGCCGCAACGGTCGTACGATGCTTCCTTTCTTCTTCAAACAGACTCCGACCGAGGAGCCCAAAGAAGGCGCGGACCTTGAACGCTCCTACACGTTCAACCCGAGTCTATTTGTGCGCGCGCGCGAGATCGCAAAGAAAGCCAGTAACCCGTCCTTGCGTGGCGCGCGCCGCAGGCCAGCGCCTTTGGAGGAGGAGCTGTTTCCCAGCAATATAAACAACACCCGAGATCTCCGTGGGAGTGGTGTGCCAGACTCTGGTGCTTTGTATAGCGCAGGCGATCGTCTGCTGTCGATACAGTCGTGGCGAGATCAAGCACAGCGGGAAATAGCGTCCACGCCAACTCCCATTGCGCCGCTTGATCCTTCGGAGGAGCTGTCGAGCTATTATGAGACGACGGAGCCTCCAGCCGAACCACCTCCGCGCCCGCGTCCGACCACAAAACGATGGGCTGTGATGAACAAGTAAATATACCCCCGTATTCCGCATTTGATAATTTATTCTGGTGAGCTACTCCGTTCACCTTTCTTGAAGCTCTGAAACTGACGATCCGACTCTCAAAGCAGTTTATTCCATGTTTGTAAAACAGCTTCATCGACTACCGTCACCACCTTCGTTCATGCTAAATACCAATTTGTAACACTACTAATTCACGGATCCGCTTTAGACCTGTTTTTACTTGGATTTGATTTTGCCACCTGAAACCCCAAAGTAGTACCTTGTCCTCGCTATACCGAGGAACCACGAAATCCTAAGCGAGTGTATATCGTCAGGTTTACGATATGCAGCATAGTGTCAAGCAAGCGGCATACCTGACAAGGAACAAGAACACCGTGAACGAAATGTTCCCATGCGTCGTCGGGTTCCAAGCCGCAGGATTGTACCGCATTTCCACCGGTAAACCGATAAAACTGCTTACGACGCTGTAAGATGCGCTGATGAGCAGGACCCACAATTGCGGGAGAAGGAATTATAGTTACTGTGTAACCTGTAATTTATATCATTGATGAATGCGACGGTCAAACGGGAAACGGGTGCGTACATCTGCAAACGCTAAACAACTCAACAACGCACCAACGAGCCTTTCCTGGGCCGCAAGGTCGCGTGGGACAGCGTCGCGTACCGCGCGGAAGACAACCGTGGATACCATCCCGAGCAGTAGATAACCTGAAGGGTCATGATGTTGGAGTAGGTATCTGCAGCCGTGTGAACATACAATTGCCCAACTGCCATATGGCGAGAGTCGCGCGGGGCTCCATGAAGCCAGAAGGAGGCGCTGGTCCATCCGAGGGTATGAGCTCGTGGTAGAACCACGATGCGCCAGGGTAAGTCAGAATCATGAGCGCAGGTAGCGTGGTCGAGACTAAATTCACATTCAGTTCAGAAAGCGCGAATCTTCAGCTGGAGCACAGACATGGCTCAAGGTAGAGAAACAAAAACTTGTAGAAACCCGTAAGAGCAGGGAAACTAGCCATTGCGTCCAATGTTGGGTGTTCAGAAGAACTTCAAGAAGTGGCGTGACAGTCGCGATCGGAACGTGTCGGTCCGAATCCGATCGCTTAGTCAGATATTGAACGTGATTTGCGTGGCGCAAAGAATTTCTTAAAGAATTGATGGCTTGTGAGTAACCAATAAAGGTCTAGCAGGAGAAATTGAAGGCTAACGTAGAACACATTGGGGGTAAGTATCAAATTTTCTAAGCTGAGAAAATTCGATACCCCCGATGTGGAACTCTACGGGCATGCAAAGAATTGATGGCTTGTGAGTAACCAATAAAGGTTTAGTACGAGAAATTGAAGGCTAACGTAGAACTCTACGGGCACTATGTGGAGTTACTAGCTCGAAGAAAAGCGAGACTAAGGGTGGTTGTAGTGCAATTTCGATAGAAAGCACGCCCGCACTTGGCTTGTTCTCTCAAGAAATGCGAAGAGGCATAGATACATTATGTATTTCGCGCAGTCAATCGTAAGCAACAAAGAGTCCCAAAAATACATACATCAATGAGAGCCTACAAAAGAAATACCGCAGAATCAATACGAATCAGGTCTTATTCCTCCGAGTCGGATTCATCTAGTTCAATACATATGCAGCAGAGAATCGGTTCCATGTGCCACCACCACCACTGCGCAAAATTAGCAACCGCTTAAGTCACTGGTGCCGAACTCACATGTCGATTTAGCAAACGACCGGGCCACGGACCAAAGGCAACATCAATTTCACGATTGAGGCGCGCATCAGCGTCCTCGGTATGCGGCGAAGCATAGAAATTATCATCAAAGTCATCATCATCATCACCGTAGAACGGCGTTTTTGGAGCAGAATGATTGTACACGAGAGGTGTCCGCTCGTTCACCTGCTGTTGATAGGTTGATGGTCGCCGCGGCCTGCGAGATGACATGATCCTCACGCGCTGACCTAGGGGACCCCACGGAGACGACACTTCGTCGTCGCGGGTGCGCAGTGGGGCGGATATGGAGGAGGAAGGGGAGCTGGAAAGGTCGGACTCGCGCGCGGTAGATAGGTCACTCCGAGACCTGTGTATGTGTCTATGGACACCCGAGGTTATTCGCACACGCGAGCGGAACCGGACACTTCGATGTGGGTGCTTGATGATGATAGGAGGAGACAGACATGGCGGGGAATGATGGTCGTCTGACACAGCAGTGCTGCAGTCCGTTATAGAGCTCTGCATGCTACTGAGCAGGGAAGGGGGGATATCATCAACCTGTACCTCGACGCCGTCTTCGCTTTCAGAAAGAAAGCCAGGCTTGGCTAGGGGGGGTTGATCTGGCATTTGGAAGCTGACATCACAGGGAACCTGTCGCAGATATTCCGAGTGGTTGTCGGCCAGACTATCCAGAAGTTCAGAGTCCAAATGAAGGCTCTGCTTCATCCTGCTCTCGTGAGAGTCGCCGTGCAAAAATAAAGGCTGTTCCGAGTTATTGACGTCTGTCGATGCTAAAATTCAGATCGATCACTATGGAGGCAATATACGCACCATGTCGTCGGAAAATGACACGCTCAGCAGTGTTTTGAGCATCGACATCAACGGTGACATTCCATCTCGAGTGCGGTCCAGACAGCAGCCCCGTCGACCGTATTTCTTCCATCCACGTCGTCCAATGCCGATTTGAGCCAGAAAGTAAGCCAAGTCGATATCAGCACGGACGTTGGCTGCACTGCGCCCGTCGCTGTGGCAGATGGCAGAGCAGAAAAAACCCTGGGAGTCGCATCCATTCCCTGTCATCAGTGAGATAATAGCATCATTGACATGCTTTCCGAATAGGTCGCGTGTCGTCACGCGCTTACTATTCAAACTCAGTTTGCTCCGTTTGATTGCCAGCTCCCCACTTGCTATCAAGGTCACTGTATGACATGAAGTTTATCATCGCGATTGCACCGTGTACCTATCACAAAATGAGCGCAAAGTGTCTTCGTCTGGTGGCGCCCGCGCGCCGGAAAAGGTCGATCTCTTGATAGATCTGTATGATATGCACCCCAAAATGCAGCAGCTAAAATCAGAACACGAGTCGGTTACGTTCTTCTGTTCATTCAGTCCTCGCCGCGAGGATGGTCTCTATCACCTGTCTCACGGATCCTGCCTCGAACTTGGGGTCTCCACCATCTGTCTGGACTTCGGTACACCGCACTCCCAAAGCCTACAAGAACGGCTTGTATCATAAACATCAACAAGCATTCAACGAAACATACCGTTATCCGTTTAACATCTACATGAATGCTTGTTCCTTCCAGATACACCAAGTCGGTGATGAACGCAGATATCGGATAGATCGTGTTCGCGCTTCCGAGCCCGTACGGCTGTCGCTGATACTGTGCGTTGAGGGTCCGTGTAACGGCGCTGGAGATAGCATATCAGTCTCAGCACGAAAAGGCTAGACCACACTTACAGGATGTAATCTTCCGCAGTATAACCGTGAGTCTCTCTATCGTTCTTGGCGTTTACTACGGGCAGGTCTAGCCATGATAGTGAAAGAGTGCAAATATTGACGCACAGAGAAACACTTTCGCCCGAAGGGTGTGGGATCGCGCTATTACCGACGCGACGCCGCGTAAGGCTAGACAAGGAATTATACTAGAAAAGTTGAGCGAGATACCGATTGAGGGAATGGACTACCCCACCTCGTCCATAGAGAACCGCAGGAGTAGACCAAGACGTCATGTGAAGACAAGCTAGACAGGTAGTCTGGATTCGGTGAAGGATGTATCTCCATACCGTACGCATTGATGTAAAAGAGTTCTAGTGAATGAATAAGCACTAGTATGGTCAACCAGCGACATCCACGTACTCGATATCCGAGAAGGCAGTGGCTCGTATGTTGACTTCCCTGCTGCCTCAAACATAACATTCTGCCGTTGGTTTTCGACAGTAGGAGACCAAGGATCTGGCTCGCTAAATGACACGATAGATGGACCAGAGACGGGATGTGAGATTTCGCACTGTCCAACTAGTCGTTCGCCATTTTCCTTGAATATATGCGTCAGAATTACGCAGTAAAGGGTAAGAGAACGCAGACTAGTTCAGCAGCAATTGTGACGGTGTGATTGGTAACGATTACGGGAAGAATATTTGCCTGGCTGTTCGTTATAGAAGAGAACAGAAAGACGGCAGAGGGCAGAGAGCGGAAAAAGCCTTGCGCAGCAGCGAGAAAGTAGTTGCCAATACTTCATTGGGATTGAGGACCACGTAGCTGATCCGAGGATGGTGCTTACCTGCCATTGACGAATGTAAAGTTCTTATGGGCGCGCTTCAGAAGCTCGCTTTCAAAGTAGACAAGGAAGCCTATAGTATCGGATCGGGTTAAGGACGACACGTCAATAGTAAGGAACACGTACCGCGAATAGTTTCTTTCCTATCGTTCGGAATGCCCTGCCAGAGCTTACTCGTCCCTTCCACTATATCGCGCCACTCTTCTCGCGCTTCTCGCTCGGAGTAGTGCGCGGGAAGGCGATAAGCTAAAAGGACACGAATAGCATCCAAGGGAGAGCCCGGAGACGCAGGCGGGATAAGGCGAATTAACCGGGAGCGTATGTCACCTATAAGTTTAGCAGACGACGTATGTCAAAACTGAAGTATTCACCAATAGAAGGTCCTCCAATGACGCGTATAATCTCACTGGACGAGCCTCCGTCGTCGGAAACGGGCAAAACATAGCATGCGTTCCCGAACGCAGAGCATATCGCATTACCACCGGTTCCTCCAGATAGAACGACAAAAGAGATAGAATTATCAGCGGGTTGGTCTGTGTTTCCCGGAGGTAGAAGACGAGCAGGAGATGGAGAATGCTGGTCCTTGGCGACAGAGACAGGTAAGTCGAATACTGAGGAGCCTGGACTGCCTCCACCAGGAGCGTTGACTTGCAAGTGTAGATTATGTTCTTTTGACATGAGGGTAGGGCTAGTTCAGAGTGGTGACGCGTCAAGAACAGAGTTGTTGATGGTCGTTCTTGTTAAAGCATCATTCGGTATTCGGGCCGCAGCGCCGGGCTGAGAGTACACGACACGTCTTCAATGTCGTGTCCTCACACGACTCAATCGTGCTTTCTGTTCCCTGATGGACCCTTCTCTGCCCGTTCATTGGCCCACAGTATAGCCAACACGCGCAAGCCAAATAGCACAGTTTTTCTTCATTATATTTTTTTTTTTTTTTTTTTTTTTTTTTTTTTTTTTTTTTTTTTTATGCACCAATATAAAAACGTACCCAAAATAGCGACAGCGTCTCGTAGCAATCTGGAGTACCGACGAGCACTCGTAACGATGATGTACCACTGAAATTGTCACTGTTGCGTTTCGCGTTCATCACTCGTCCTGCCGTGAGGCCATGCCTGGGACTCTTAACCAGCCGGAGCGCGACATGACATGAACGTCATTGGCGACCAGAGCGCGTCATAGAAGCGCCTCTCGTGGCGTCATTGAGCTGGTACTTCCTGTTATGGTGCGCGCGCGCATACACAGCGCCAAACACCATGAGGGTATATAATGGGGCGGGGAACGACGAGTCCTCTTCATTCCCTTCTCCCATGTCCTCACTTACGTTCCTTTCTCCACCGACATTCCATGCTGTTCAGCTGTACTTCTACCTCGTTTCCTCTCGGCAATGTCACGCCACGCCCGGCATGCTTGCAAGAAGTACACTTTTTGCCAAGTTCAAGGAGCTTCACGTACCCGTCGGGTTCACGCGTTGACATTCTTGCCGGCCGTTATCACGACAGGTATACCAACCCAATTATTGTGCTAAAAGGTTTTGAGGCTGTCTTTGATTCGGAGATCAGTTAGGCACCAGTCATTCAAATATTCAGGTGCGGGGACGATTATCTTCCTACTCGTTGAGAGTATGGAAATCGAAGCTACCGCCATCTATTTTGGAGGAAGAACCATCGTAGGCGGCAGCGTCGTCACCGGAGGCAGCAAACTCGCCGCCGTCTTCCGCGAATTCTGCAACAACAACTGATCCATAACCACCAAGCTCGCCATCGCCTCAACAATCGGCACGGCCCTCGGTACAACACACGGATCGTGTCTTCCACGCGCAGCCAACGACCCCGGAGTACCATCATACTGAGCCGTCTCCTGTGCCTGCGATATCGTCGCTGGAGACTTGAAACCAATCCTAAAAGCCAAAATTAGTTACGCTATATATGCTTGGAGAGCGGAACCTCACCGAAAGTAAATGTCCTCTCCATTCGTGATGCCACCCTGTACACCCCCACTCCGGTTAGACTTGGTGCCCAGACGGCCGTCTTCGCGTCGGACAAAGGCGTCATTGTGCTTGCTCCCGGGGATTTCGGTGCCTCTGAAACCAGAGCCGATTTCGAAAGCTTTGGTGGCGGGGATGGAAAGCATCGCGTGCGCGAGCGTCGCTTCGAACTTGTCAAAGACAGGCTCCCCAAGACCCGCGGGGACGTTGCGGATGACACAGGTAATAGTACCGCCGATGGAGTCTAGGCTGTCTTTGGCTTTCACGATACGCTAGAAGGAAAGGGTTAATGGTGATGCGAACCAGCAAATCGGCGTAATTACCTCTGTCATTTTGGTCGCTGTGTCTGGATGCGGGCATCTCGTTAGGTGGGTGTCAACTTGGGCGCGTGTAACGGTTGCTAGGAGTTGTTTAAATTCATCAGAAATAGCGTCTTCGTCGTCGTCGGACACAACGCTGGAAGGCATATGTATCTTGCCCACGGATGAGACAAAGGCAACAACCTCAATTCCAAAAGCAATCTTGAGATACTTTTCGGCGATGGCTCCGGCTGCTACTCTGCCTAGTAATTAATTAGTTTAGTGTTAATGGACGCGATCTGAGCCTACCAATCGTTTCGCGCGCACTACTACGTCCTCCTCCGCTGCTAGCCTTGATGCCGTATTTTTCGAGGTACGTATAATCGGCATGGCTCGGGCGAGGGTACATGTCTGTCTCAGAGTAGTCGTGCGGGCGTTGATCTTCATTTTTGACGAGGAGCGCGATGGGAGTACCAAGAGTGACACCGTGCTCGATACCAGATTGAAGTTGGACAAGATCTTTTTCATTACGCTGCGGGACCGTTTAGACGTTTAGCAAACTGAATGGGGAAAAGTGCTTACTGGGGTGGTTAGATTGCTCTGACCGGGGCGGCGCCGGTTAAGCTGTACTTGGATATCGCTAGGTTCCAAGGTCAAGCCCTAGCTTTTGGAGGTCATGAAGAAGGGCACAAGGATGGGTAGGAGAAATGGTCGCACGGGTGGACATCCGTCGATGATTGCACCGACGGAGGAGCAGTGACTTTCCCCATAGGTGGTGACCCGGAAAAGGCTCCCAAAGGTAGACATTTTGAAGGACAGTCAAGGGGGTAGTGGAGATGCAGAGCTAAGTCGAGTATCACAATTATGATAGGGTAGGCGGTTTTTTTGACGAACCTGATGAGTAAAAACGCGGAGTTCCGTGTTCCTCGATGAGCTCGTCGTCGGCGACGGTGAGCACGGCCGCAGAGATATCGATGGTGGTGGTACGAGGTCAACTTTGATAGAGCGAAAAGATTTTCCGTGACTCCGATCCAACTCGATCCGCGTTCCAGCCAAATCTAGACATCACGGGTTCTCCTCTTACCACCACCTGCATTGTCCAACATGTCTGCCGCCGCGGCTCAGCTAGCTGGATCGCGCTCGCGACCACAAGTCCGCAAGAAAGTCAATGACGACGCCTCTTATTTCGGACCGCCCAGCACGTCGAGCGCTGGCACGAAACGCCAGGCGACCGAGAGACTCGAGGGCGAACCCAGGATGAAGCGAAAGCGCGCCGACCCTATCATCCCGGTGCCTGTATTTCGCGACACAGGCGACGTCGAGCATAGGATATCCCTCGTTCGTGTTGAGCAACGTCGCAGTCTACTTTGTTAACAGTTTTGCAGGTCGAGTTTAACAAACTCACTCTGCCGACATTGTACCGCTACCTCACCCAATTCGAGCTGCTGCCCCCAATATATCCATCACCTCTAAAGGCCGACGATCCACCGCCTCCATCTTCGCTCATCAATCCTCCTCGCCTATATCTCGACCACCTAGTCCTGCTCTATCTACCCCCGCCAATAGACCGCGCCGGGATCCCAAGGAGCCGAGCAGACGACGTAGCTCGCGTCTGCTTGAAGAAGAGGAAATGCCGACGCGTATGCCGATACGTGCGGACATGGACGAGCTCCACAGCGTGCTTGCCTCCATTGCCGATAAACACTTTCGCGAAATACTCTCCATTAATGGACGCGAAGAGGTGGATACCCTCGCCTCCTTCATGTGCGCTGTCGAGAAATCCAAAGGCGGACGAGCGCGATGATTATCAAGCTGGTCTTGCGTCCTTTTACACTTGTTTTATTTTTGGATGGGATCTGTCATATGCGCGTCGACAGTTGGATTACGGTATGTGATAAACGCTTCCTAAACGACTTTCTCTTTGACTGTGTCGTGACTAGATCTTTCTTTCTCTGTTTCATCATTGGATTGTTGGATTGGCAGCTCTTGTATTTGTACCCTTACACTCACACCAAACTGAACTAATTAACCACATCCTTGGGCACCCAAAAGAGCAGCTGAAGGCAACTGACAGAATCAACTCTATCAGCGTAGGCACATTGCCCCTTGACGGATTGAGCTCTACGGGTAAGTGGTACGCGATTTTGTGAAACATGATATGCATGATTATTGGGCCAGAGAATCTCACCCGTGGCATCCAACATGGTGGTACCGACTTGAGGAACGCGTACAGCCCTTCTGATTATCCAATCCGACTGTTGTGAGGGTGGGGCGCGTGTTGGAGGCAACTAGGATCATTTGCATTAGCTAACGATTTGTTGGGAACAGGTCATTGGACGATCCGAAGGTGGGGACCCATTTTGTCGCCAGGGTGCGTGCGTCTTATTGGCTGGTATGTCCATTGGTGGACATGCGGGACGCAGACCATCAGAGTGATTAGTATCCGCTGCCGCTTGCAATCGTCTGTGCGAATGTGCTGCAAGGCCGCGACTGAGATGGACCTACTGTTGTTGGGGCGCGTTGGTTACTCGGAGGATGTTCGTGAGCCACGCATGTCGCGCGTTCTGTCATGATTTCACCACGAGCGATGGCAACCGCGATTTATTGTGGGGGTCTGATGTGGAAGGGTCCGCATGATGGTGTGACCGGACTGTCAGGCCTCTGTGCCCAATCAGAAGCGGATCCGTGGTGAGGTTGCTGGGACGCTGTGAGGCATTTTCAAAGCGTTGGATGGACAGGCAGACGAGCTCAAGTCGAGGGAAATAGATTCCGGCATTCTCAGTGCCCCAACTTACTGCGCAACGTCGATCCATCAGTTAATTGCTGAATGACATTGATTGTGCGTTATGGCGCACAGATGTCATGACAAACGGATGTATGTGTTTGATCCAGCTGTATCCTTTGAATGCAAAGGGAGGAGGAGTGGGAAAATAATCGCGAGTCTCTGTGGCAACCAGAGTCCGTATTCCCCGATCGGAACCGGGTTATAAAAGGAGCCAGTCACAGGCCCGGTTCCTTCTTCCTTTTCTTCAGTTTCCCACTCACCTTTCCTTCCTCCCTTCCACCCATCTTCGTTTTTCCGCAGCCGTGCTGCCTGGCTTTCTCTTTCCTGTGAGTCGTCGTCGTATTACCGACTCTCTGTCCTAACAAAAATGTTTCTAGTAACTAAAGTCAGATCTTCACTGTCATTCTTTCTTAACGACTTCCGTGAAGTCAAGTCCCTTCGCCCGTCATGAAATTCACAAGCTCTCTGTCTACACTTCTCCTTCTCCTCCCTGCGCTGTCGCAGGTCTCGGCCTTGACTGTTCGGGAGCCCGAGTCGCTCCTTGTTGCCCGCCAGTTTGGCGGAGGTGGACGTGGAGGCGGACGCGGCGGCCAGGGCGCTGGACGGGGTGGTAACCGGGGTGGACAGGGCGCAGGAAATGCGGGCCAGAACGTGCGTATCCAAGCAATCAAAATCTGAGATGTTTTTTGATATACCAAGCAGAATGGGGGTGCTGCTGCTGGAGGTGCCGCTGCTGGAGGTGCTGCTGCTGGAAACAACAATGCTGGTAATGGCGCCGCTGCCGGAAACAACAATGCTGGTAATGGCGCCGCTGCAGGCAACAACAATGCTGGCAATGCCACCGCTGCGGGAAACAACAATGCTGGTAATGGCGCCGCTGCCGGCAACAATAACAATAACAACGCCGCTGACGCGCAGGCATCACTCAGTGAGCATGTTTTTTCGTCGCGATGATAAGTTCCTGATCACGTCTGTTTTAGCGCTCGATCCCGCCGTGATTGCCAAAGGATTTGCTAACGACGGTCAAGATGTACCTGCTGCAGGTAAATCATCAACTACCTGGTCTGTAATTGTATTCTAATGCGTAAATTTAGGTCAAGTTGCCTCGTTGACATCGACCAACAACTTTATCAACTTCTGCCTTACTGTGCCCAACCTTCCCCTTACTGACGGAAAGCAGATCACGTCTGGGTATGCGTTTCCTGTCTTCTGTAGGCCTCGGTTTATTGATGGCTCCATCAGATCATGTAATCCCGCGCCTATTGGTGTCATCCCCAGCACCGACAACATGCCCTCCTCCAAGTTCCAGGTTCCCGCGAACGGTGATACGATTGCAGAGAACACTGCGTTTACTGTCACGATGGCTATCCAGAACATCGAGACCGGAAACTTTGTGAACGCCCAGGAGAACTACTTTGCCGCACCTCAACAGCTCAACAACCAGGGACAGGTGGGTTGCTTTTCGTTATATTCAGGAAGCAGATGTTTATCGGCTGTATAGATCATTGGCCACAGTCACGTCGTCATCGAGACTCTTGACTCTTTAACCCAAACCACACCCACAAATCCCAAGAACTTTGCCTTCTTCAAGGGTATCAACGGTGCCGCCGTGAACGGTGTGGTTACTGCTGATGTCACCAGCGGACTTCCTGCGGTGCTTGTAAGTCGATTTTCTTGTCCTCGTATCATACCCTAATTGCGCCTTCAGATCGGATATGCTCGATCAACTCTTCATCTAACCATCAGCCCGTCATCGTGCCCGTAGCTCAGCACGGCAGTCTCGACGACTGCAGCTACTTCACTGTCTCTGCTGGTGGAGCGGCTGGCGGTAACAATGGCAACAACAACAATGCAGGTGCTGGTGCGGCCGCCGGTAACGGGGCGGCTGCAGTACTGCCACAGCTGCAGGCACTGGCGCGGCTGCAGCTACTGGCGCGGCTGCAGGTACTGGCGCAGCTGCAGGTACTGGTGCAAAGGGCGGCAAGAACGGCGGTGGCCGTGGCGGCCGCGGTGGAAAGGCGAGTCGCTCTCTGTTCATGGGGCTGGCGGAAGAAACTAATGACTCTTCTTCAGCGCTTCCTACGAGAGTACTAGACGTCTCGTTTGCTGCTTTCGTCGCAGCGTAGAACGGGCTGGCTCTTCAATATAGATTTCTACGCCGTGGGGTCTGTTGCCGCTTACTTAAATTCATTATATTTGCATCGTCGTCACGCCACGCTATTAGTTTCCTTTCGTTCACTCTTATCACCCGGCTCCCCAGCGGACAGCATTGTTTCGATACCCTCATTGTTCTTTACCTTGTCCTTTTTCATTGTATTTCTTATTTCATGATGATGGCTGGGAGGCTGTTTAAATAAACACGAAATGGGATGGACCTTCGAGAATATACATAGATCAGAAAATCTGATAGAGACTGGTCAGGCCAGACTTTTGCGTAAATGCCTTTATGTTTTGACTGATGAGACGACGCGATCGCTTGGGCGTTGTTCAGAAGCTGCACATCCTCATTATCGATGCAATAACACTCGGTTTCTTCTGCTGTGGTGTCTTTGGCTGTGGCGAGCCACTACCTAATTAGCGCGCACTGCACTTCTGTCGCAAGTTGTGAAGGATGTGAGGCCGAACATGCCAGAATACGTGCAGCATCGTCACTTGGAGAAGTACAAGCAGCGCGAATAATGGGTGAATTCCTCTGGAAAGTTGGGATCGTCGTCATAGTCAGGATGGTTGGAGGAGAAGAGTGGAGAGTGGTGGTCGGGCGGGCCACCACTGACCAGGCGGCATCTGTGCATATAACGCCTCAGTGGCCTCACGCGCTGAGCGCTCATCTACAGCAGTGGGATCCAGCCAGTTAAAGTCTTTGCAGCTTGTACACTGTGCCTAATGTTAGGCAGATACTTACTTCAATGAATGGAATAGTAAATGTACGATGGTGTAAGCGAGTTTGTGCTCTGGCACACTCTTGCCTCTGCACACTGGGCGGGTGGGTACCATGCGACGACATATCGCGTTTTCGAGACGATTCCACACATCTGTAGGCGCGCGCGGCTGTTGATCTCTGTGGACTTTGAGGAAAGCGACGCGTAATAGCTGGATATATGCGTGTCAAACGCGTACTACAGTGCTCTGAAGTGAGAACACACCTTTTCTAAAGTGTATGCAAAAGGCGTGAGAGGGCGTCGCAAGGGAGGTGAAGGAAGGAAGCGCGATGACGAGTGCTGTCATCCGTGGGAATTTATACGCGGCGCAGTCCAAATATGGTATGCGGCGCCAATCCATTTATTTTTTGAATCTACAAAATCTATGGATTTTCTGGGACATTCGGTGTGAAGTGGATGTACTTGTCTTGGAAGTGGTAAGCTAGATTGAGTTCGGCATCGCAAAGCAGTGTTGATGAACTGCGGGCGATCTGTCATGGAGCACGAGGAACCTTGGCGGTGAGATGCCGGGATGCCGTGGAACATGGGCTGGAACCAAGACGATTGCTGCTTTCGTGATGCTTTAACCTGGGTGGATCGCGGGCTGTTCACCTCCTTCTTGACTTTGGTCATCCATTCACCTTTATATTCCGCTCTCTTCCCTTTTACTTTTTCCGATTTTCTGTGCTTTCTGGATCTCCCAGTTGGCTTGGAAATCAACTTGTTACTAGGCGCCTGTTGTTCTTCTACTTTCATCCTCCGCTTTCAGGCCGCCCCCTTGCCATTTATTCATGGTATTTCTGCGTGCATACGCGCTGGTCGTTCTCCTCCTGGCGGTGGGCTTTGATTTGGTCTATGGTGAGCAGCCTGTTGGTTGTTGTCAGACTCGGCGCTAATACCCCGGTGCAGCACTGAGCTCGCCTCCACGGCCCATACGGTCACTTGTCCACCCAGAGACCCGCTCATTAGAGATCCTGCCGCGGCACCCTTCATCACCACCCTCGCTGTCCAAGCGCACCCTAGACCCCCATTCTGCTACCTACGCCACGACGACGCATTTCGTCTGATCATCTCAGCCTTTGGCGATGACTTTTACTTGCATTTACGACCTAACGACCACCTTATACATCCCGCCGCGCGCATCGTGCACTACGTTACTGGGCTGATGGAGTCTCGCGGCAGTCGCACACGGAACCTCTGCTCCGCGAATCTGTCAAGGCGTACCTCGGGCATGTCATACACTCAGAGTTCTCAGAGGATCGCATTCGCGAGGACGCCGCACGCGTGGTGCACTCTGCGTACCCCGAGTCGGAGCTTGGCTGGGCACGCATCATGGTGCATGATCAAGGCGATGCCGCAGTGGGTCGCGCGCCCGTATTTGAAGGCGCATTCACCGTCGGCGGCGTTGTGCATCATGTCGTGACCAAGGAAAATTACTTGCGCAAAAAGCTCCCCCTTGATCCAGAGTTGGTGGGAGGATTTGATGACCAGCTGGTGATTTGGCGGGACTCGGACGTGATGTCGTTCGAGGAGGAGCAGTTGGCACTTACGGGCAAGGTCGGTTCGGCTGTGATGCCTGCATCGTGCGGGCATGATAATCTGCCTTACAACAATGTCCCATTACGCTCGCCGCCGATGTCCCCGTGGCCTACGTTTGGGATGCCGCCTAATACTTCGATCTATCGACGCGATGATGTCGCTGGTGGGTCGATGGATACCAAGTATGTATCATTATGCGGTAGATGTTCGGCGCGTGCTAACGCGCAGCAGCTACGCCTCTCATATAGGTGACAGGTCTGGATGTCCGACGGAGCAGAAAGTGGCAAGTTAATTTTGGTGTGAGACTTTTTCATTATGCTGAGTAACTTTCAGGTCTACATGGGTGTAGCTGCTGACTGCGAATACGTCTCTGCATACGCCTCGAAGGAGAATGCGACACAGCAAATTCTCACCAATTGGAACACGGCGAGTAGCACGTACAAGGTGGGAGTTTGTTGGTTGTATGATCCGCGGCGCCATCTGATATGGTTTTGATAGTCAACTTTTAACGTCAGTCTTGGCATTATCGAGCTTCAAGTTCAGGATACGACGTAGGCCTATCGTGGAGTCAGCGTGTACTGCTCTAACTTGTCTTTTTCAGATGCCCGAGCTCTACGGACCAATCTATGGCTTGGAATGTCGCCTGCTCTGATTCGATCACCCTCAATGACCGTTTGTCCCTTTTCTCCCAGTGGAGAGGCACCAAGAGCGATAGCGCCGGCTTGTGGCATCTCATGAGTGGCTGTCCCACTGGCTCGGAAGTAGGAATTGCTTGGCTCGCCGTTTTGTATGTCATCGTGCTAATGACCGGAAATACATGCGCTTACGGAGATATAGATGCCAGCAAACCACAACGGGAAGCCAAGGCTCGTTCGTATCCGGTACTGGTGTCTCCACGAATGGACGCACAGAGTGGCAAATCGTGGCCCACGAGATTGGACACAACTTTGGAGCTATCGTAAGTTTATCAGACTTTTGGCAAGGTGTGGTGCTGATATTATCGTTTTAGCATGATGTACGATCTTCACCTTCTTCTCGAGGATGAGTTAATCATTTCATCTAGTGTGCTGACGGCTGTAGCTTGAGCGACAGCTGTTGTCCGCTTACCACGAGTACTTGCAACGCCGACTCTAAATTTATCATGAGTCCGGTATCGCAGTCCTCGGAGAACTCATTCTCTCAATGTAGTTTGGGCAACATCTGTGAGTCATTCCTCTATTCGACATCGCGGGGGCGTGTCTGAGCTCTGTGAATTTAGGTTCCGTTCTTGGTGGTGACGGCGGCGTCAACACGACCTGTCTCATCGACGCTTCCCAGGCGAGGGACACGATTTCGCTGCAGATGTGTGGCAACGGTATTGTCGAGGACGGCGAGGACTGTGATCCCGGTTTGGGCGTCACGTCTTCGTGCTGCGACTCGTCGACGTGCAAGTTCACGAATGGAGCTGTATGCGATCCAGCCAGCAGTGCGTGTTGTACCCAGCAGTGTAGCTTTGCGCCTGCTTCTACTGTGTGTCGGGCGGCGAAGGATGCTAGGTGTGATACCGCGGAGACGTGCACTGGGACCTCGTCGGCCTGTCCTGCGGATACGTTCTCTCCCAATGGTATGTTTTTTTCGCTCAGTTTTCATTTTTGGTGTTTACGGTTTGATAGGTCAATCTTGCGGTGATGGCGGCTTGGCTTGTGCCAGCGGTCAATGTACCTCGGTGTCTCGTGAGTGTTCTGTCTACCGTTCTAATCTGCATGGCTGATGATTGATGTTTAGAACAATGCAAGACTGTTGGCGCCTCGATGAACTTGACTCAGGCGTGCTCGAAATCGGTCGACAACAGTTGCCAGGTTACATGTCAAGACCCGTCATCTTCCAGTTCGTGCATTCAGCTCAATGCGCTCCTTATCGATGGTTCTCCTTGTGGTATGCATTCGAAGGCATCTCGTCGTTTAGTATCTCACTTTGTTTCAGGTTACGGTGGGACTTGCCAATCTGGTTCTTGCAAGAGCGGCAGCGCTTTGGACACCGCGCTGGTACGTTGTTCCTACATTCGTAGTATGTAGTTACTGATCGCGTTGCTCTAGTCATGGTACAGGCAGAATCTGCAAATTGCTATCCCCGTCACAATTGTCGTTGGCCTCATCGTGCTCGCTATCTTGTACTACATCCTCCGCGCTCTTTGGCGCTGCATGACCGGCCGTCGTGGTGCCAAACCTGTCGCTACTGTTGTCGGCGCTAACCCGACGTACTCGCGACTGCGCCATGAACGACTCGAGAGCTTTGATCGAGCCGTTCCTACGTATATGGTCCAAGAGTGAGTTTCCCTCTATCTATAGCCTCTTATCCGTTTGCTGACGGGTTTGTAGTAGGGGGCCATACGCTAGCACGCAACCTCCGGCTGCCTGGGCGCAGCCGGGCGCGCCTGTTAGTGGCCATGGGCGCAATAGATCGTCCCGTTCAAACTGGGTAGATGTTTCGGCGTATAATGGGTCTAGATAAATGAGCGCCAGCTTTTTACAACCACAGTACTATCTTGCTTTGCTTTGCACCACCCCAGGACTTTGAAAATTTCTATGTATACGTAGTGTTTTTGTTTTGATATCGTATTTTGCCTCGCCGCTGCAGTGGTAATCATGAAATGCGTTAATTGTGTTCTTGACCGCGATGAATCATGACTTGAGCGCTGCGGTCGCGCGCCTGTTTTGTCGCGTTTCGCGTCTCGCGTCCTGCCCCGCGAGGCCATGACTGGGACGAGCATGGACATGAAGGCGACCAGAGCGCGTCATAGAAGCGCATCTGATGGCGTGATTGAGCTGGTACTTCCTCTTATGGTGCGTGTACGCATACACAGCGACAAACACCATCAGGGTATAATAATAATATAATGGTTGTTTATTCCCTTCTCCCATGTCACTACGCTCTTGGCTCTCTTACATTCCTTTCTCCACCGATATTCCACGCGCACTCCTACTACTGCCTCGTTTCCCTCTCGGCAACGTCACGCCACGCCCGGGCCCGTCAAGAAGCACACCGTTTCGACAGTTTCTGTCTTCCACTGCGATAACGTACATCGGCTGGCGATCCCCAAGTTCTGTGCGTTTGTCTGGTCTGGATCTTACTTCAGGTTACGGATTCCGAGTCATGTCGTTTCAGAGGCCCATATTCTTTTCTGAGCACCGAGGATGCCCGGCGCACGGCCAAAATAGATGATCACTGCCCTACGTATACCTAACACCCCGTCAACGTAGGAGGGGGCGCAGCTGTTACTGTTTATTGGGCCTTAAGCTGTAATGCTAAGTGGTTTTAAAGAAGCTTGTTTACGGAGAAGATCCTATCAACTGCGACGCACCGCTATGCCAAACTGTTGCCTCTGATCTCGCACAACAAGGAACCCCCTCAGACTGATGATAATCTTAGGTATTCACCGGGTACTACTTAAAACATTGATTGACGAGGACAACCCCCCAGCATGTCCGCCCTCGCACAAGAACTCGGGCTCTCAGAAGAAATGGTACAACGGATCATAGGCGACAGCCTCAATGTGCACCTAATTGCCGTATTCTCGTATGGATTGTACGTGACACTGTTTGTTGGGACGATGCAGCGCATAGGTGTGTGTGTGTGCTATATGGTTTCTTCACTTCACGCTTATTTGAGCAGTGGCGCGTGGTGGTCAACGCGTCTACTTTACTGTCGCCATCTGCCTGATATGGGTGTTCGCTACAGTGAGTTTTGGAATGGTGTGGGTGGATGCGTATGCGATCTACGTTACCTATGGCGCGACCCGGGACTCGATGCTGGGGTATATTATGGGTTTCGGGCCTGAGGCGGGGAGCTGGACGGGGAAGAGGCTTGCGATCAATTACGGGATGCGAATAACGGTTGCGCTGAACGCTATGCTTGCGGAGCTTATTAATGTTCGTGAGGGTCCAATCGTCACCGTGTCTTGACGTTAATTCCACGATAGATTTGGAGATGCTGGGTACTATGGGATCGCAAGTGGTTTGTTGTCGGTCTCCCGTTGTTGGGTGTCATTTCTGGCCTCAGTAGGTTTGTGGTCAGCCGTGACTTTTGAGGTTGCTAACGACCATCATAGTCAGCCATGCCTTCTTCCTCGTGGCACTTTTCCCGACTGGCTCGATGAAAACGCCCAAGGGCGACGGGACGGACTGGCTCATCGTGTATTATTCGGTCACCGTAGTCACCAACCTTCTAACGACATTTCTCATAATCTTCCGCATCCTTTCGGTTGGCGGGCTCAAGACTATACGGACCTACCGCGGGATCATCGAGGTTCTGGTCGAGTCTGCTTTTCTGTATTCAGCGACCTACACCATCTTGCTCGCGTTGTCTGTGCACGACGGTTATGCCGCGCCTTATGATTCGAACTGGTACTTGTTTGCGTTGTTAAACGCAGTCACGGTGAGTTTTTGTCCGGCCCAGTGACTTCTTCGGAGAATCTAATAACTTGAAAAGGCTGCCGCACCGACGATGATCATCGGGCGCACTGCTAGTATGGCAGGCAAAGTGCATCCTAATGATGCAACCTCCATTCCCGAGGTGCTCACCTCTACACGGAGCATCGTCGACGGCGCTCGTTCTGCTAGTATACCTCCTTGGATGTCTGATACGGGTAACCTTACCACTGATATCAGTGATGATGCATCAGAGCTTTCAGCGTCATCGAAGCAGGACGAACTGTCGTCTAAACGGGTGGTTACTAGCAGCTTCGCAGTGGATGGAGACAAAGGCACGTATCAGCTTGAAGAAAGGCTTTTATGACCTCTATGGAATGAGTTATGGGATGGGATGTGCTTTCCATTATTATCGAAACTGGCACCTCCGTCCGCACACCCATATAGTCACAGTTAGAGCACTCTATTGGCGCATATACACTCATAGATTGACGCTGCTGAGTCCCTGTTCAGTTCCTTGAAGAAGTCTCTGAAATTGCTTCTGTAGCTTGCTCATTGTTTTCAACACTATTCGGCGTGGGTACATCGTTCCCTCCGCGGGCTTCTGTGCGGCGTACACTAGCGTACACTAGCCGACATTGACTAGCGAAGGCCAGGGAAGACGGACATCACGTCGTAGAATTACACGAATCGCCACACTAATGAGTTACGTAGTACAGACCCAGCGTTGATTGACATGGAAGTTGGAACGAATCAACCCCAGTCGAACACGGTGCAGTGAGAGTACATTAATTTTTTTCTTGGGCTGTACTGTGTACACTAGCGACTTTGATTCCCGTCCAGACCTTTCTCCACACTAGCCTCGAGCTCGGACACACGTACATCCGCCGACACAGTGTCGTTGGGTTTGGAACTTTCGGCATCATTCCTAGGTGCCGTGGAAGTCTGGGATTCAGAGTCATTATCGTGGGCGGGAAGGTCAACCGTCGCCGCTGTACTGTGTGGATGTATGCTGGCGAAACGCAAGCCGCCGGCGGTACTCTGCACAGTAGTAGTAGGTATGTGCGGGAGAGTATGTAGCCACGAGTCGTTAAGACGCGTTTCGCCGGCCATGACGCGCCCAACAATCAGTGTCGGTGCGGCGGCCTTTGAACAGTGCGTCAGTTGGGCAGTCAAACCTTCAAGGTTAAAAGACGCTTACCGTGACGGAGTTCACGAAAGCTGCGATGTACCAGTTTCCAAAGGCCCAGTACGGCACGTAGAAATCATGCACAGTGATGGCCAAATAGACGACATAGGTAGCCGAATAAAGAAATGCAGATTCGATGAATATTTCAATAATGCCTCGATATGTTCGGGCGCCTCTGAGCCCAGCGAATGAAAGGATTCGGTAGATAATCAGGGATGTCGTTAGGATGTTGGTTGCTGCTGTGACAGAGTAATAAACAATAGCCCAGTTCATATTGGCCAAGCTCGCCTGGGATGAACTAGACGATAGGAGTGTGACAGTCCTGAAAGCGTGGCTTACTGGGAAAATGTGTCAGCACGCAGGGGTTGTAGAAACTGACAGACCTCACTCAATCCGCAAACAACTCCGAGCAAAGGCAGAACCACGACGGCCATGCTGCGATCGTATAGCACCCAACACCTCCAAATCTGTGTGCGAATTAGAAGACTGTACACCACATAAACACGCAGGACGTACGTTGACAAGGTCTGCAAGCATAGCATTCACCGCAATGAATGTACGTTGAATCGCAAGGATATTGTGTTGCTCCGTTGACCAGAAAAAAAAATCCAAAACAGATTCCCGTGACTGGCCATGGGAAACGTAGTTCACATAGAGTAGGGCCCATATCAGCGCAACGTAAGCTGTAGCGAACACCCATATGACACAGATAATACTCGTTAATACGATGCGTTGTATAGGCCATTCGCCACGGCTGACTGACGTGAAAGTCGGGATGAGTGCTAGAATACAAGGATAGGCTATACGCTTACCTGTTTGCCTCATTGTAAGCCCAAAAACCATCGTGTACAGTGTATAGCAAAAGATCTCGATGATGTCGGAATTGAGCAAGTTACCAATAAGTTGTTCTGCATCGTCCGCAGAGAGGCCAAACTCTTGTTCCACGCTGGACATACGGACTAGTTGATGCTGATTGATGTTTCCTCGTGCTCATAAATACTGTCGGCATGAGAAGATCAAGTCCACTGGCGCCACATATCTTCAGCATTCAACGGTGCGGTTCGGAACACAGCTTCCAGGATGCTCTTCAAACATGATGCACAAGAAGGCCTCACGGCCACCAGATAAAAATCGCGGTAGATCTAGGTAAGACATCTCGAGATCGCTTCTGTTGAGAGTCGCAACGCGCAGGAGGCTTTGCGGAGAGCCGCAAGCCGCAAGAAAGTGTCGCTAGAAACGGAAGACAATGTCTTAAACCCCACGGCCTGATGGGCACATAGAACGCCTTAGCGCCATGGCACTTGACGATTCAATTCTGGCAGAAAATGAGTACCCGGTGAAAGGATGCTCCGTGCCCATGGATTCAGAGTATCATATCAGGCGCCGTAGTTATGTCACAAAGGCGTCAAAGTGTGTATCAACCCAGTCGCATCCTGTCTTGAACTTTTCGGTTCGAATACGAGATTGAGAGGGCGCTACGCTGGGTTCTGGGCGTCGTCTTCCGAGAACCCGTCTTGTTGAGCGACAGAGGACATGGTGAAAGGCGTTTGGGAGACTTGTCAAGTACACCTCTACAGATTTCTTCAGCTTTCGATTTAAAGCCTGAAAACGGCGGCAGTTTGTTTGACTGCGGCAATCTACCTTTACAGTATGTCCCTGCAAGATCAAAAGTTGATATCAGCAATAGTTCAGAGCCTCTACATCGCGGAGATGATTACCTTTGAACTCGCCACTACGCAGAGGTTTCTCTTCCTGAGAGCGCCATAGACGATCCAGTTGAATATCGGTGGCGCTCTTGTGCCGATTCTGTGGCATTCCAAGACAGGAGAAAAGACCTGAGGATCTGCGGTTTGGGAGAATTTTAATGAGAGATGGTGATCGCGATGCGAGCCGTAAGTACTGACATGATACTTAAGAGGGACCATCATGCCTCATGTCTGACACTATACAAACGAGACGAAGTGCCTTGATGCCTGAAAATAGCAGGGTATCGCTTACTGAGCTGCAGCAGGGTAAAGTCAGAAGTTTCATGAGGAACAGTGACACTGACGGACTGCTGTGTGGACGTAGCTACTCAACAAGATCATCCAACCCTAACAGCCGCAAACAAACTCGCGTCCTTCTTGCCTCCTGAGCGCTCATAAGTACAACAGATTGATTACAGACCGCAGCTTACAAACATTAGAAACGATACAATTTAGGCTGTCGACTAGAATGCTTCTAACCATGCCGTTCGAATTTTATTGGCGCCACCGGGATTTGGCTTCAGTGTCGATCCCTGGGATCGACGGCCTGTGGACCGAGTTGGGCGTCACGTCGGTATGTATAGAGGGTGCTGAATTCTGCGATGCAGTACCAGCAGGAACATTGGGAAGCTGAACCGTCGTATTCCGTCTCGCAGACATGCTCGCAAACAGAATGCCATCAACAATACTCCGCGGGATTGTTAGTCCCGACTCGAGAGAAGGGTCTCTGGGATGTGTTTCGCCGGCCACGACGCGCCCAACAATCAGTGTCGGTGCGGCGGCCTTTGAACAGTGCGTCAGTCGGACAGTCAACCCTTGTTAAAAGGCGCTTACCGTTACGGAGTTCACAAAAGCTGCGATGTACCAGTTTCCAAAGGCCCAGTACGGCACGTAGAAATCATGCACAGTGATGGCCAAATAGACGACATATGTAGCTGAATAAAGGAATGCAGATTCGATAAAGATTTCAATAATGCCTCGATATGTTCGGGCGCCTCTGAGCCCAGTGAATGAAAGGATTCGGTAGATAATCAGGGATGTCGTTAGGATGTTGGTTGCTGCTGTGACAGAGCAATAAACAATAAACCAGTTTGTATCGGCCAAGGTCAACTGGGATGAACTAGATGATAACATTGTGACAGTCCTGAAAGCGTGGCTTACTGGGAAAATATGTGAGCACACGGGGGTTGTAGAAACTGAGAGACCTCACTCAATCCGCAAACAACCCCGAGCAAAGGAAGAACCACGGCGGCCATGCTGCGATCATATAGCGCCCAACACCTCCAAATCTGTATGCGAATTAGAGTATGCCACATAAACACGCAGGACGGACGTTGACAAGGTCTGCAAACACAGCATTCAGCGCAATGAATGTGCGTTGAATCGCAAGGAAATAGAGTTGTGCCGTTGACCAGAAAAAATAGTAATCCAGGACAGATTCCCGTGACTGGCCATGGGATACGAAGGATATATAGAGTATTCCCCATGTCATCGCAACGTAAGCTGTAGCGAACACCCATATGACACAGATGACACTCGTTAATACGATGCGTTGTATAGGCCACTCGCCACGGCTGACTGATGTAAAAGTCGGGATGAGGGCTAGATTACAAAATAGGCTATACGCTTACCTGTTTGCCTCATTGTAAGCCCAAAAATCATCGTGTACAGTCCATAGCAAAAGATCTCGATGACGCTGGCATTGAGCAAGCCGCCAATAAGGTGTTCTGCATCGTCCGCAGAGAGGCCAAACTCTTGCTCCACGGTGGACATACGGACAAGTTGATGCTGACTGATGTTTCTCCTCGTTCTCATAAATACTGTCGGCATGAGAAGATCAAGTCCCCTGACACTACATACCTTCAGCATTCAACGGTGCGGTTCTAAACACAGCTTCCAAGATGCTGTTCAAACATGACGTTAGCGCCACAAATGCACACACTAGAAGGCCTGACGGCCACCCGATGAAATCGCGGTAGATCTAGGTCAGACATATCTCGAGACCACTTCTGTTGAGAGTCGCAACTCGCAGAAAAGCCCCACCAGGACATGTAGGACCGTCCGAAGCCATCTTTGTGAAACTAACAGCACGATGGCTATACACGCTCTAGTAGCGTCATTGCTGGTAAAGATCCAATTTACGCCGAAAATGGGTACCCAATGGTAAGGCAATTACCACGGCACAGCTTCGTAGGACGTGGGATCATATCACCTCTAAGTAGTTTGAAGTCAACGAAGACCTTGCTTGGTCATATATCGAGACCGCTTTTGCGGAGAGCCGCAAGCCGCAAGAAAGTGTCGCTAGAAGATGCCATGCAGAACCTGCGGAAGACAATGTCTGAAAACCCATAGCCTGATGGACATATAGGAAGCCTTAGCGCCGTGGTGCTTAACGCTCGCAGGATATCGTCAACCCAGTCGCATCCGGTCTTGTCGAGTACGAGGACTTTTCGGTTCAAATGCGAGATTGAGAGGGCGCTACACTGGAACAGACAAGACACTGCGCCAGGAGAGATGGAAGAAAGAACAAGATCATCAAAACCTAACAGCAGCAAACAAGCTCGCGTCCGATTCTTTTGGATTCTTGGCTCAGTGCTCATACAACAGATTGATTACAGACTACAGATTACAAAACCTTAGGTAGCTGATACGATAAATTTTAGGCTGTCTATTAGAATGCGTCACTTCTGACCATGTGTACCTCGAATTTTACGGACGCCACCGCGATTTGTCTTCAGCATATGCTTCAGTGTCGATCCCTGGGATCGACGGCTTGTGGACCGAGTTGGGCGTCACGTCGGTATGTATAGATGATGCTGACTTCTGCGATGCAGTACCAGCAGGAACATCGGGAAGCTGAACCGTCGCCACGGTATTCCGACGAGTGGACATGCTCGCAAACAGAATGCCATCAACAATACTCCGCGGGATTGTTAGAAGAGAAGCGTCTCTGGGACGCGTTTCGCCCGCCATGGCACGTCCAATGATCAAGGTTGGCGCCGTGGCCTGAGCTCATCGTAGTAATTGGTCAGATGAACCCTGCCAACAGAAAGAGAAAAACGTACCGTTATCGCACCTATGACTGCAGTCACGTACCAATTTAAATTATGAAAGGAGTTCGGGACGACGGGAGCGTTGATATCGCTCAAGAATGTTGCAAGAAAGACGACGTAGGTAGCTGAGAACAGAAAGGCGGATTCGACCACAACTTCGATCACACCTCTGTAGGTACGTACGGTCTTGAGCCCCCCGACGGACAGAATTCGGAAGATGATGAGCAACGTGGTTGAAATGTTGACCGCGACCGTGACTGAATAATATACAATGGTCCAATTTATCTGACTCGGAGTGACATGGACGTTCATTTTGCCAGACGGAAACAGAGTTGCCAGGAAAACGGCAGCACTGACTAGTATGCGAGCATGAGCAGACCGAAAGCGGAATCGACAAAATCCTACGCAAGCCACAGATGACGCCAAGCAAAGGAAATGCAACGACAAGCGTGCGATTCCAGATCACCCAGCATCTCCAGATCTGTCGAAGCATTAAATTCAATCGCGATGATGTTTTTCTATCACAGACATTCGTGAGCTCCGCGAGCGTGGCGTTCAATATGACTGTCAGTCGTGCAACAAAGTTGATAGCTAACCCTTTCGATGTCCAGCTTCCCGCGTCGGGCCCACGGCCGAAAATAAAGCGCAGAACAGAGTCCTGGGTTTGCCCGTGGGTGACGAATGTGACATACGCCTCATTCCAAACGAATCCAAAGTCGATTGTTGTCAATGCCCATATCAGACAAACGACGATAGTCAACGCGACACGTTGAGGGGCCATTGGCCCGCGCGACTATAGAGACGTTCAATTATCATCATCGAAGAGCGAGATATATACCGATGTGCCGTATCGTATTAATGAAGATGATTGTATAGAGTCCATACGCGAAGATGGCGATGAGATGGACATTGAGACTGTCGCCAATGATCCGTTGCACAGTTTCCTCTGAGAAACCGAGCTCTTGCCCAAGGGAAGACATGCGGAAGACGGAAGACTTTTCGAAGAGATTTCGTGTTCCTCGTTCTTATTCCTGTCCGGTCCCGAAAAGCATCCCGACGACGGTATCTGAAGGACATCCGGCATCAGTGGGCCTAGCAGTGCAGTGTTGAGCGCGCACGGCGATTAGCTATAATAGAGTCTAATCATTCAGTAAGTTCCGTGGCGTCGGAACTAAGCCAGAAAACCGACCCAATGTTGTTCTGTCGAAAACGACTTTAAGCTCTTTCACGTTCGGAACGAGGTGCACGAGCACTTGTGTGGACCAGGCCTACCTTCATGAAATGTTTACAGCCGCCCTTCTTCCTCATTCAAACTCACTTGGGACTTGATGGAGATTGTTACGCACCAGGTATGACGTGCCCGTATATATAGAGACGCGATGTAAGACATCAGAAGAGCCCTCGGTGCAGTGTTAGGTTGATCCTGTTTTGTTGAGCGCTGCATGCACCGTGTGTAACATGTTCCATCAGTCCTCAAGTGAGTTCGGGTGGGAGGAGGCGCGATTGTTAACACTCTAGGAGCGGGATCTTTTTTTACATGCTGCGGGTCCTCTTCGACACAAGAACCAAATGAAGCCGGGCGCTAATCGTAGTATCATTAGTACGTCAATTGTATACACCTGATACAAGCAGCTTACAGTGTCCTGTAATGAAATTTGCATCCATAGCTGAAACTATTCGTTATTGGAGCTCTTCAGAAAGAGTCAGAGCATTTGCCGGCCTTCTTTCAGTATGACCTTACGTCTAAGGAAAGATTCAATCAAAGAGAAAGCAGTACACAGAATGAAGCATTTTGGCGATACAACACAGCAGAAGACAAAAACCTCAAAAACGTACTGGCCGCAGCACCAGCACCTCTCCACCACCTAACCACACCATCTTCGCCTCCACTGACGAACGCGCCCGCGCCTTTTGGTCTCCACGACACAGACCACACTTCGCCATTTTTCTTGAACCGTCGACACAGCGGCGCGCGCACCAATGTCCCACACCTTGATGGTTTTGTCAGCAGAACCAGACAGACCAAGGCGGTTGTCCGTGAGATATCAACGCTGAGAACCCAAGACGAGTGGCCCGTGAATGAAGCGATCTCGCCGCCGCTGCCGCGCACGTCGTGGAGGACGAGGCGTTTGTCCTCTGACGCGCTAATGAGGAGCTGTTGTTAAAAGTCATTTAAGAAAACAATGTACATCGAGAATGAGCCGCACATTGCCATCCGGAGACCACGCCAAATCGCGCACAGACATGGCATGCGAAGTAAACGTTTTAGTCAACGACTCCGATTCTAGGTCAAAGATATAAATCTGGCCAGATTCCGAGGACAGCGCCACTCTTTGCCATCTGGGCTCTATCGAAAACTCGTCAATTAATTATAACGAGAGAGCATTCGAATAACACACATGTTTACACTTCAACCCAAATTTGTTTCGTCCCGAGGTCAACGTCCCCAGCGCCGCCCAAAATTCTCACCCGGAGCTGCTGAATGGATTGTCACATTTCCCGAGGCTCCCGCCGACGCATACGTCTCGCCACGAGGGTTTAGTGATACGGTCCACGCTGCCCAACTCATCAGCGTACTCCGTAAGCGCAGAAAAAATCAGAACCCGCACAAGGCTCAATGTCATCCCCAGCAGACCTATTATAACTCTCGAACCTGCCGTCAGGTCTCCAGACACCAAATCCCACAAGCAGGTCAGGCCCTCAATCGAGTTGAAGAGCGCCGCACGCCCGTCTGGCGCGACCGACAGCGACGTGAGTCCCAAGGTGTGCGCCTCGGGAAAACCGCGATTCGACTGGGAGCTAGAGGCTCCCCTGCACTTGTCCATTGCCGAATAGACCCGTCTGCACTGGTAGAGATCACCGTATCTGCCTCAGTCCATCTATACCCCATATCGAGTCGGTTTTGCTACAAAAACAATGAGGAGGCGTATCAACAATCGGAAAAGCCACAGACGTGGATGGCAATCATGCGCATGAAGAAAGGCAAGACTCTATCCTTGTTTCGTAAGTGAATACAGAGCAAGAATGGCGCAGAAAGAGGCTCACCATCGTGCGAGACCCCACGCGTCGTGGTGGTAGAAAGTCAAGTTACAGAAGGAGGTTCGATCACGATCGATGATCAGCCAAGCTTGAACGTTTGAACGTTTGAACTCCTACATTGTTGAGCCCAGACGATTCACCAAGCACTTTCACTTTGCCAAGGTAGGTTTCAAAACGTACAAGTACCAAGAATTTACTGTATATAACAAATACATATAGACGAGACTAATCAAAGCAGAAAAACGATAACCCAGAGCCGCAATCCAACAGCACACGGAGGAGATCGTATGAGCCTGTCCAACCAAGCCTAACCGGGTGGGCCTTCAAGCCCGCTATCACTACATGACCGGATATCCCATCTATGGTCGCTGCTTAGCCGAAGATAGGTGACTGAGTATTGAATTCACCCCGGACGGTTCGAGGACAACCTTGGACCCATCGCACCTCGCCTTGTTCGAAAACTCCGTACACAGCTCATTGATATCGCAATCCTACCAAACAGTCAGCAGAGCACAAAGCCAAGCGGGTGCAGCAGACAAACCTTGAAATTAGGATTCGACGTAATCTTGCGCCATGCACTCAACACCTCGATGTTCTGGTCGTTCTTTTGCGTCTTGGGGAAGCTCGACGTTCCCTGGCACGCGACTACCCCAAATGGACTCATCGCATCCTTCTTCAGGTACGGCGTGTGCGCCACCGCAGGTGCGAACGGTGACATGCCCTGCCCGTTAATATGGTTCACGACCTCCTGCTTGCTCTTTGGACACTGATTCTGCTTGTCATCGTGCCCGGTTTCCGACTCTGACGAGCTCCCGTCTCTGGGCGTCCCAAACATCGCATCAGAGCCCTGCGAAGAGGGAGAACCAGACGACGTCGAGTTCGATGGCGAATGAGAATTGGTGGCCTGATGCATTATCGGGCTGATGGCGG